>CAUYPK010162434.1:0-11066 GCA_963574355.1 Loris lydekkerianus | reverse complement strand
TAATTTTTTTTTTTTTGGAGACAGAGCCTCAAGCTGTCACCCTGGATAGAGTGCTGTGGCATCACGGCTCACAGCAACCTCCACCTCCTGGGCTTAAGTGATTCTCTTGCCTCAGCCTCCCAAGTAGCTGGGACTACAGGCACCTGCCACAATGCCTGGCTATTTTTTGGTTGTAGTTGTCATTGTTGTTTGGCAGGCCCAGGCTGGATTCCAACCCGCCAGCTCTGGTGCATGTTTGCTTAGCTGCTTGAGCTATAGGCACCAAGCCTTACAGAGGCATTTTTTCTTTTTAGGAGACAGAGTTTCACTTTCTCGCCCTTGGTAGAGTGCCACGGCATCATAGCTCACCACAATCTCCAACTCTTGGGCTTAGATGATTCTCTTGCCTCAGCCTCCCAAGTAGGTGGGACCACAGGCACCAGCCATAACACCCAGCTATTTTTTTGTTGCAGTTTGGCCGGGGCCGGTTTTGAACCTGCCATCCTCAGTATAAGGGTCTAGCGCCCTACTCACTAAGCCACAGGCACCGCCCAGAGGCATTTTTAATAAGAGAACAACAAGCACACTATCAAGAATATCAGCTGTGAACATATACTATGCTAAGAAGATGTGAAGTGATTAGATATTTGCTTTATCTATAATCCTATAATTATCAGGATTTTGCCATATTAACTTCATATGTACTTTTTTCTTTGCTGAAGTATTTCAAACAAGTCTCAGACATCATGTTCAATTCTTACATACTTAGTGTGTATCTTTTAAAATATGTGAATTTTTCTTGAGGAGTTAGAATGTTGTTATCACATGTTATAAAATAAATCTATTATCCCGATTGAGTCAAGGATATATTCTAACAATTGGTTTGGTTTGAATATGGATGAAAACAAAATGTATAGGTGGCACTTGTAACTCAGTGGGTAGGGCGCTGGGCCACATACACCAAGGCTGGTAGGTTCGAACCCAGCCTGGGCCTGCAACAAAACAATATCTATAAACTGTTAACATTTATTACATCTCTTTCTAAAGCCCCTGCTCTTTTCTTCTCCTGCTATTGCTTTGTGGCAAAAAAATCAGTTATGTCCCCCATTTAGCATTGTCTGTTTTCTTGGGGTGTCATTAATTACATTCAGGTTCAATTGTAGGGGGGGCAGTAAACAAATACTATATGGTCTGTGGCTCTGTTTTGTGTCATGCAAGATGCACACAATATCTGGTCTACTTTTAGTTACAGTAAAATTGATTAAAGAAAATTGTGGTATGATACCTACTTCCCTCATTGTACTTGAGAGAGGGTCTCACTACGTTGCCCTCAGTAGAGTGCTATGGCGTCACAACTCACAGAAACCTCAGATTCTTGGGCTTAAGTGATTCTCTTGCCTCAGCCTCCCAAGTAGCTGGGACTACAAGGCATCTGCCATAACATCCAGCTACATTGTGAAGTTTTTTATTAATCTTCTACCTACTTGATTATTGACTTTAATGTGTTGCAGCATTGTTTGTTGTTGCTCATAATAGTATTTTTTAAAATTAAGGCTGTGGTTCCTAAATCCTAGTATGTGTCAGTGTCATTTAGGGAGAGCTTAAAAACCCCATCTTATTCAGTAGATTTGGGGCATACCCTAAGAATTTATATTTCTAGTGTGATTTATTTTTATTTATTTTTTTTTTTGTAGAGACAGTCTTATTTATCACCCTCAGTAGAGTGCTGTGGCGTCACACAGCTCACAACAACCTCCAACTCCTGGGCTTAGGTAATTCTCTTGCCTCAGCCTCCTGAGTAGCTGGAACTACAGGCACCCGCCACAACACCTAGCTAATTTTTGTTGCAGTTTGGCCAGGGTTCGGTTCGAACCCAGTATATGGGGCCAGCACCCTACCCACTGAGCCACAGGTGCAGCCCATCATCTCTTATTCTCTTGTACTGAAACTTTGGCTACTAAGCATAATAAGTGTATTATAATATTGTAGAACAAATTATCAAAAGGCTTAGCTGCCTAAAACAACAAGCACTTATTATTTTACACAATTTCTAAGGGTCAGACATCCAGAAACAGTGCAGCTTAATTATTCTCTCTTTGAGCCTGAGACATTGCAAATACAATGTTGGCTAAGCTTGCAGTTCTCTTAAGGGTTAATTTAAAGCTGCAGTGTTGATTTAATCCTAGCACTTTGGGAGGCTGAGGTAGGTGGATTGCTTGAGCTCAGGTGTTTGAGACCAGCTGAGCAAGAGCGAGATCCCATCTCTACTAAAAAAAATAGAAAAAAATTAGTGGGACATAGTGGTGGATGTCTGTACTTCCAGCTACTTGGGAGGCTGAGGCAAAAGGATCACTTAAGCCCAAGAGTGCTAGGATTACAAGCATGAGCCACTGCACTGGCCTAATTTTGTTTTTTATATGCAGAATGTTTATGTGCTTTCAAAGTTAAAATCATGTAAAAGATGCAGTCAGAGAAATCTTGCTTCTATCTCTGTACCTCTTTGATCTGGTATCTTACCTCGTTACTTCTGTCCTCGTAGCTGTATTATCACTTCTGTGATCAATAGGTGATTATTGAAAATGTATTTATCCTTTCAATATTTATTTTTGTAAATATACTTTTGCTTTTTTTTTTATTTTTATAGAGACAGAGTCTCACTTTATGGCCCTTTTGTAGAGTGCTATGGCGTCACAGCTCACAGCAACCTCTAGCTCTTGGGCTTGAGTGATTCTCTTGCCTCAGCCTCCCGAGTAGCTGGGAGTACAGGTGCCCACCACAACGCCCGGCTATTTTTGTGTTGCAGTTTGGCCGGAGCTGGGTTTGAACCTGCCACCCTCGGCATATTGGGCCAGCGCCCTACTCACTGAGCCACAGGCGCCGCCTGCTTATTTTTTAAAAAAACTTTATTTAGACATAATTCTCATACCATGAAATTTATGTACTTAAAATATACAGTTCTGTGGAATTTAGTATAATCTTAGAATTGTGCAGCCATCACCACAATTATTTTCAGAAACTTTTATCACCCCAAAAAGAAACCTTGTACCCTTTAGCAATTACCTTTCCCTGCCACATATACCCTAGACATATTAATCTACTTTCTTTCCCTATAGCAGTGTTTTTCAACCTTTTTTTTTTTAATCTCATGGCACAATTGAACCTGTAGTTAAACTTCCATGGCATACTTAAATTGTGTTGATTTAAAAAAAAAAAAAAGAGTAAAGGTAAGAATATACTTATTGTGCTTTGAACTTCTTTTGAAAATAATTTAATTAATGATCTTTAAAAATTTTTGTGGCAAACCTAAGATTCTCTCACAGCACACAGGTTGAAAATCACGGCTCTTGGCTGAGTGCGTGTTGCTCAGTGATTATGGAGCTGGCCACATGCTTAGGGTGGTAGGTTGGAACCCAGCCCAGCCCTGCTAAACAAACAAACAAACAAAAAATAGCCAGGCATTGTGGCGTATGCCTGTAGTCCCAGCTACTAGGGAAGCTGAGGCAACAGAATCACTTGAGCCCAAGAGTTTGAGAGTTTGAGGTTGCTATGAACTGTGATGCCATGGCACTCTACTAAAGGTGACAAAGTGAGACTCTGTCTCAATTTAAAAAAAATAAATAAATAAATAAAAAAGAAAATCGTGGCTCTATAGATTGGCCTATTCTGAAGATTTCATATAAATGGAATCATACTAACTACAACCTTTTGTAGTCTTCTTTGACTTAGTATGTGCTCAAGGTTCATCTGTGTTGTAGCATATATCAGTCCTTTTTTTTTTTTTTTTCCCTTTAGACAGAGCTTCAAAAGATCACCCAGGTTGCTGTAACCAGCAACCTCCAACTCCTGGGCTCAAGCAGTTCTCTTGCCTCAGCCTCCCAAGTAGCTGGGACTACAGGCGCCTGCTGCAACACGTGGCTTATTTTTGGTTGTAGTTGTCATTGTTGTTTGGCAGGCCCAGGCTGGATTCAAACCCATCAGCTCTGGTGTATGTTGCTCGCGCTTTAGCCACTTGATCTACAGGCACTGAGCCTTATATATTGGTCCTTATAGCTGAATAATCTGTTGCATGAATATGCCACATTTAATTTAGGTATCTTTTTTTTTTTTTGGTTGGGGCTGGGTTTGAACCTACCACCTCCCTTATATGGGCCAGCGCCCTACTCCTTGAACCACAGGACCTGCCCCAATTTATCTTTTTTTCTTTTAGTGACATAGTCTCACTTTGTTGCCCTCAGTAGAGTGCTGTGATGTCACAGCTCACAGCAACCTCCAGCTCTTGGGCTTAGGCAATTCTCTTGCCTCAGCCTCCCGAGTAGCTGGGACTACAGGCGCCTGCCACAATGCCCGCCTAACATTTAATTTATCTTTCATCAGCTGATGAACATTTGAGTTGTATCCATTTTGTGGCTATGAGTAATGAATGCTACCGTGAACATTTGCGTGTAAGTTTTCATTTGGGCTTAGGTTTTTATTTCTCTTGAAATGAAATTGGTCTGTTGGAACTGCCTCACTTTTTCAAAGTACCACCATTTTATACTCTTACCAGTAATCTATGAGTATTCTAATTTCTCCATGTCTTAACCAGCACTTGATATTGTCTTTGATTTGTGTTATGTCCATCCTTCTGGTTATGAAGTGATATCTCATTGTGGTTTTGATTTGCATGTCCCTAATAACTAATTATTGAGCATCTTTTTATCTGTTTATTGGCCATTTATATATCTTCTTTGGAGATATGTCTATTCAAATACTTCTACTAATTTTTAATTTCATTATTTTTCTTTTAATTACTGAATTGTAAGTATTCTTTATATATTCCAATATTAATCTTTTAACAGATATGTGATTTGTAAGTATTTTCCAGCATTTTGTAGGTTGTCTTGCCTGATGGTCTTGTTTATGACACAAAAGTTTGTAATTTTGATGAGGCTTTATTTATTTTTTTCCTTTATTGGTTGTACTTTTGATGTAATACCTACGAAACCATTCTCTAATTCAAGGTTATAGAGATTTACGCTTCTAAAAGTTTTATAGTTTAGCTCTTAAGATATAACATAGATCTGGCCTGGCACCAGCCACATACCACCTGAGCTGGCGGGTTCAAATTCAGCCTGGGCCTGCCAAACAACAATGCCAGCTGCAACCAAAAAATAGCCTGGCGTTGTGGCGGGCATCTGTAGTCCCAGCTACTTGGGAGGCGGAGGCAGGAGAATCACTTGAGCCCAAGAGTTGGAGGTTGCTGTGAGCTGTGATGCTACAGTACTCTACCCTGGGCGACAGCTTAAGGCTCCGTCTCAAAAAAAAAGAAAAGATATAACATAGATCTGTGTTCTGTTATTGATGAGTTTCCGTATGGTAGGAGCATAGTGGTGCACATTTATTCTTTTATGTGGATGTTCATTGTCCCAGTGTTACAAGTTTTTGTGTTTTTTTTGTTTGAGACAGAGTCTAACTTTGTCACCCTTGGTAGAGTATAAAGGTGTCATAGCTCAAACTCTTGGGCTTAAGCAATTCTCTTGCCTCAGCCTCCCAAGTAAGTAGCTGGGACTATAGGCACCTGCTACAATGCCGGCTGTTTTTTTTTGTTTTTTGGGGGGGGGTTTGCAGTTTTTGGCTGGGGCCGGGTTGAACCCGCCACCTCCGGTATATGGGTTGGTGTCCTACTCCTTTGAGCCACAGGCACCATCCTGTGCCTAACTATTCTAAAAAATAGAATGCCCAACTATTTTTTAGAGATGGAATTTCACCCTTGCGTAGGCTGGTCTTAAACTCCTAAACTCAGGCAGTCCAACTGTCTCAGCCTCCCTGAGTGCTGGTATTACAGGTGTGAGCCACTGCACCCAGCCCCAGTGTTGTATGTTAAGTCTTTTCCTGTGGGCTCACATGTTGACATTTATCTTGATTTTTCTTCCATCATACACAAAAGGAAGCATACTACATGTACCAGTTTGCTTCCTGGTTTCTTTTTTTTCCTTAACATCATAAATCCTAGAAATTACTATATATTCATAGTGCAGAGATTTTCCTCATTATAAGTCCTTTGCAGATTATATCTGTCTTTATATGTTTTCACAATTTGTGGTTTATATTTTCATTTTTTAAAGTGTGTTTGGCTGGGCTCAGTGATACACACCTGTAGTACCAGCTATTTGGGAGGAAGTGCTGAGCACAAGTGGGTTTTTTTGTTTGTTTGGTTTTGTTTTGTTTTGTTTTTTTAGAGACAGAGTCTCACTTTGTTGTCCTCGGTAGAATGCTGTGACGTCACAGCTCACAGCAATCTCCCGCTCCTGGGCTTAGGTGATTCTCTTGCCTCAGCCTCCCGAGAAGCTGAGACTACAGGCACCTGCCACAACGCCCAGCTATATTTTTGTTGCATTTTGGCTGGGGCTGGGTTTGAACCCGCCATCCTATTCACTGAGCCGCAGTCGCTGCCCTGTTTGTTCGTTTTTTTGTGAAGTCTCACTTTGTCGTCTACCCACCCCACCCCCAGTATAGAGTACCCTGTTACAGCTCACAGCAACCTCTGTCTCTCATGCTCAAGCAATTCTTTTGTTTCAGCCTCCCAAGTAGTTGGGACCACAGATGCCCACCACAACGCCTGGCTGTTTTTAGAGATGGGGTTTCGATCTAGCTCGGGCTGGTCTCGAATTTGCGAACTCAGGTGATCTGCCCACCTCCACCTCCCAAAGTGCTGGTATTATATCCGTGAACCACTGTGCCCAGCCTAAGCATAAGTGTTAAATTGAGCCTGCACAACAGGGAGACCGCCCAGCTGTTTAAAAAAAATAAAATAAACCACACACACACACACAAGATAAAGAGTCTTGGAAAGAGCAGACGCTTTAAATTTTGAAGTCTGTTTTATCAGAGTTTTTAGGTATGGTTGTGCTTCTGTCTCCTACATTTGAATACCATTGAGGTTACTTTATCAGAGTTTTTAGGTATGGTTGTGCTTCTGTCTCCTACATTTGAATACCATTAAGGTTACAGAGATTTGCTCTGAGAAGTTTTTAAAGAAGTTTTCAGTTTTTGAATTTGTTTTCTTGTAATGAATTTTAACTTTTATGTATTCTGGTTACGAGTCCTTTATTGGACATAGTTATTATGAATATTTTCTCTCAATCTATGGGTTGTTTTGACCAAGTTGGTCTTTTTGAAAAGTCAGTGTTGATGAAACCCTGTTTGTCAAGTTTTTTCCTTAAAGTTCGTGCTTTTTGTGTGTCAAAACAAGAATGCTTTACCTACCCCAGGTTATGAATATCTTGTTTTTTTTTTTGTTTGTTTGTTTTTTGTTTTTTGTAGTTTTTGGCCAGGGCTGGGTTTGAACATGCCACCTCCGGCATATGGGGGTGGCGCCCTACTCCTCTGAGCCACAGGTGCCGTCCTGAATATCTTGTATTTTTTCTTCTGGAACTTTAATGGTTTTAGCCTTTATAGTTAGTTGTATGATTGATTTCAAGGTAATTTCTGTGTACAGCATGAAGTAAACACTGGAATTTATTTTCATCCCCATAAATTCACCCAGTTTCTCTGTTACTAGCCTTGTTTTCTCCATGAAATTATCTTGTTGTCTTTATAGAAATTTGATTTGATAACGTATGTATGTATAATGTTATTATAAACTGTTTTGTTGTATTAATCTTTGTACATACATCTTTATGCCAATTCTCACTTATTGTTAACTGTTACTTTATAGGAAATCTTAAAGTCAAGTCATATAAATCTCCCTGCTTTAATTATTGTCAGAATTATTTTAGTTATCCTAGGTTCTTTGTATTTCCAAATTTTTTTTTTTTTTTTGAGACAAGAGTCTCACTTCGTCACCGTTGGAACAGTGTGTAGCTTCATAACTCACAGCAACCTCAAACTCTCAGGCTCAAGCAATCCTGTTGCCTTAACCTCCCGAGTAGCTGGGACTACAGGCACCTGCCACAACACCTTTTTTTTTTTTTTTAGAGATGTTGTCTCACTTTTGCTCAGGCTGGTCTTAAACTCATGAGCTCAAGCAATGAGCTCTACTTGGCCTCCTACAGTGCTGGGATTAGAGGTATGAGCCTACCACACTTGGATTATGCATAAAATCTGTGTATTCGTTCTTGAGAGGGGATTTATCTAAAGATAAAATCTTCATTGATTTCTTTGGGTATCTCTATTTAAGTCCTCAGTTTCAACAGTCTGTTGTAGTTTTTATTGTGTTGATTTTTTGAATGTTTTCTTAAAAGTATCCCTTAATATTTTCTATTGTTATGTGATAATTTTTTCTCTTTTTTTGCAGTTTTTGGCGGGGGGGGGGGGTGCGGGTTTGAACCTGCCACCTCCAGATCACCTCCAGTATATGGAGCCGGCATCCTAATCCTTTGAGCCACAGGTGCCGCTCATTATGTGATGATTTTAAGATTTTCAGCATTTATTTACTGTCACATAGACTTACACTTATTTTTTTCAATATTGACCTTGTGTCTTGTCATGTTGGCAATCCATTTATTGTTTCTGGTATGCCTTCTTAGTCTTATTTGAAATTTTCTATGTATACCATTATGATCCAATTATGATATGATAAAGCAACTATTTCCTGCCTTATCATACTGGCTAGATTGTCCAACACACACTTAAATATTATTAGAGATCTTGCCATGTGCCTATTCTTAGGGGTGAAACATTATCTTCACTGTTACACATAATCTTAGGTGTGGTTTCAATTCCTAATTTGCAGAGTGCATTTTTTTAAAATCACAAATGGTTGGTAAATTTTGTCAGATACTTTATTAAGCATCTATTAAGGCTATCATCCAGTTTTTCTGTTATTTTGAGGGATTACATTGATTCTTGAATGTTCAACCAGCCTTATATTCCTGGGACCCCACTCAGTCTTGCTATAGTATCCTTTTTTTATGTATCCCTGAATTTGATTTGACAATATTCTATTAGGGAGTTTTTTTCTATGTTCACTGGGAAGGTGGTGGTGGTGGGGGCATTGGTCTAAAATTTTCTTAGCTTGTTATGTTTTCATCATTTTAAGATCAGCCTAATGTGGGCCATTTCATCTAACTTAGCAAATTCAGCAACAAAAAGTTCATAATAGTTCCTTTTTTAAAATGTAAGATCTGTAGTCATATTCCTATATTCCATTTTCTATATTGGTAGTTTATGTCTCACCACCATCCAGTACTGGTAGAGATGTATTATATTGATATTCTTAAAGGCCAGTTTCTGGTTTCATTAAATTTTCTGTATTTTTTATTTCATTGAGTTTTGCTCTTCTCATTTTGATTCTTTTGCTTTCTTTGAATTTATTATGGTGACTGCTTAGTCGTAGATTTAAAAATGTTTTTTTCCAGGTCAGACACAGTGGATCATGTCTGTAATCCTAGCACTCAGGGAGCTGAGGTGTGGTTGGATAGCTTGAGCTCAGGAGTTTGAGACCAGCCTGAGCAAGAGTGAGACTCCATCTCTACTAAAAATAGGAAAACTAGCAAAGTGTTGGGGTGGGCATTTATAGTCCCAGCTACTTGGGAAGCAGGAGGATCTCTTGGGCCCAAGAGTTTGAGGTTGTTGTGAATTGCGATGCCATGACATTCTACCGAGGGAGCAGAGTAAGACTCTGTCTACAGAAAAAAAAAAAAAAACTTTCTTTACCTAACAAATGCCATCAGTGTAACCTAATTCTTTGTACCCTCAATAAATCCCAAATAATTAAAAAAAAAAGCAAAACAAAACTTTCTTTTCTAATAGAAGGATTTAAAGCCGTAAATTTTTCTTTTTTTTTTCTTTTGAGACAGAGTCTTAAGCTGACACCCTGGGTAGAGTACTATGGCATCACAGCTCACAGCAACCTCTAACTCCTGGGCTCAAGCGATTCTCCTGCTTCCGCCTCCCAAGTAGCTGGGACTACAGGCTCCTGCCACAATGCCCGGCTATTTTTTGTTCTAGCCATCGTTGTTTGGCGGGCCTGGGCTGGATTCAAAGCTGCCAGCTCAGGTGTATGTGGCTGGTACCTTAGCCACTTGAGCCACACATGCCGAGCCAAAAGCTATAAATTTCTAATCATTGCTTTAGCTGTATCCCACAAACTTGATATTTTCATTTTTATTCAATTCAGAGTGTTTTCTACCTTACAATTTCTCTTTTGACCAGTGGATTTTTTATAGGTATGATAATTTGCAAATATTTGAGTGTTTCTTTTTTTTTTCCTGTCAATTTAATTCCATTATGATCAGAGGACATACGGATATGAAGTACCATTTTATCAAGTGTCCTTCTGCAATTGCATCTATTTCTGGATTTTCTACTCATCTGTTTATCTTTCTAATCCATCCACCCATCCTAAAGTTGATTATTTTTTCTCAGGTTTCCTTTGTTTTTTCTATATGAATTTGATAATTAGCTTGAGTACTAAAAGAAATCAGTTGGCTCAGGCAGCACCTGTGGCTTAGGGAGTAGGGTGCTGGCCTCATATACCAAGGGTCAGGGGTTTGAACCCGGCCCCGGCCAAACTGCAACAAAAATATAGCTGGGTGTTGTGGCGGGCACCTATAGTCCTAGCTACTTGGGAGACTGAGGCAAGAGAATTGCCTAAGCCCAAGAGCTGAAGGTTGCTGTGAGCTGTGACACCATAGCACTCTACCAAGGGTGACAAAATAAAACTCTCTAAAAAAAAACAAAACAAGAAAGGGGGAAAAAAAAAGAGATCAGTTGACCTTTAAAAACTTTATTATTAAAAATTTCAAACATGTTTTTCTTTTCTGCGAGCAGAGGAGGAGGGAGGGGGGTGAGAGTAAGGAAAACAAAAAAAAAAAGAGGAAAGAAAGTAGTGACTAATTTTCACATAAATTGGATTCGATTTTGACTAAAGTACATTACTTAAACATTAATTTTTACTTCAACTTGTTAATATGTTGTTTTGGATACAGGATACTGCATCCTCATTTATAAGTGAATTATGTTTGTAATTTCCCCTTTATTATTTATATATTATTAATTTTTTTCTAATTTTAATATCAGGTGTGTTTCCAGATTAAGTAGAATGATTTTTAAGTATTTCTTCTTTTTCTATTGTCTATAAGATTTGGCATAATCTATTTTTTGAA
>CAUYPK010162432.1:0-93300 GCA_963574355.1 Loris lydekkerianus | reverse complement strand
AAACTATAGCTTTCACATGAAAGCTATAACCCAACTATACCACAAGACTATGGGGAAAGGACCAAGGAAGGGGAAGGGAGGGGGGAGGTTTGGGTGGAGGGAGGGTAATGGGTCGGGCCACATCTATGGTGCATATTTTTATCTATAATAAAAAAATAAAATTAAAAAAAAATAATAATTGAAGTTTAAGCATAACACGAGATTTATTGGCTTACATAATACAAGTAAATGTTCATGGTAGAAATGAATAGGAGCTGAGGACCCAATATTTACCAGAAGTTATTTCCAGGCCTTCCACCACTTCTCTGTCACTCAGAATTCTCAGTGTGTAGTTGTGGGTTAGAACAAGCTGCCAGAGTAAAGCCATTTTTATGAATAGAAGGCAGGTGTAGGTTCCCGTGCTGTTGAGGTTAACCTGTGTCATCCTTGGTCACTGTGATGGTGAGGGGTGTTAGCCAGGCCTACTGCTCCTCTTACAACCACTGGATCTGCTACTTTAGGGTCCCCAACTCCTGGGTCACCTATGTTTAGCTCCATGAAGAAAGGCAACCATTTTTTCTTTAACTTAACTATCTCATCAAAGTTGAAGACTTAAAAACAGTGAAAAATTCATAAGCGTTCTTGTTCATTATCACGGGGTCTAACATATGCTACAAGTCTTGTTTGTCCTTTCTCATTAGATCTTCCAATTTATCTTTCTTTCTGGAATTCCTGCCATGCAGACTCCAGGCCTCAGCACCACATGCGAATGGAACAGTCACATGTAGACTGTTTAACCACAATTTGACCTTGGTGTCAATTCCCTGTAAGCATTCCCTTAATCTATTTTACTCCAAGAAATTCTACTTCTCTAATTAAACCTTGACAAATACATTGCTCAGTAAATAAGGAATGTTTTACTTTCAATGATTGTTGAATGAATAAAGGAATGGATGTGATAAACAATGATACTCTCGCTGTACAACACCCATTCGTTTGCTTACCTATTTGTTGCAGGTATATAATGTCCCACTTATCCTTCCATGCAACTAAGTACCATTTTTGAAATATCCATGAAAGGACTGTAAATAGTATGCAGGACGCCCTTACACATGCATCTGCACTCAAGTGGAAGATGACAGCAGAACTGGGTCAATAACATTTTGCTACTGACTTCTAACATGGGGAAATGAAGAGTGGTTTTTCCAGCTGAAAGTACTGGAGAATTTTAGGTTGATGAAAAGTAATTACCTGGGCAATGAAGCAGCATGAAACACTATAAATGGCTACATTAGAACACTGATTGGAGTCAGCTAATTTCTCTGGTGAATTTTCCGTGAAATCTCAGCTGAAATATAACAAAATTTAGGTCAATTTTCTTCCTTTCCTCCAACCAGTATCCTCCTGAGTAATCTTTTGTTTATCTATTTTCTGTATCTCTTGTCAAACTAAATATATGCCTGATCAGAATTATCCATCCCCATTCTGCTTGACTCTCTGTCTCTCTGAAGCCTCATTGCAAGTGTTTTGCAGTGATGCCCCTGCCTCAGTTCTATTTACCACTGGACTGTAACTCAGGTAGCAGTTTCGGGAGGGCTCAAGGTCATAGCACAGGAGAGATGAGTCAGTCTGCTGCATTTCTCTCCAGGCCTCACCCGCCAAGTCCCATTCACTCTTCTTTCAGTCTTTGAGCTGCTTTCTCTTGCCAAGCACAGTGGAATAATGCTCCTTCCCCCACGAATATCTTTCTCCTACGCCCTATTCAGAGATCGCTCACACTTCCTGTGGCTCATGATAGCTCTCTCTGACTTCCAGGCACATACCTTTGAGTAAAACTGCCAGAAGCAAATGTCATCCTTTTTCTTTTATCAATAGTCTTTCAGAGTTTGCACAAGTGACTTGCTTCTCAACTGCTACTGAGCAGTAGAGAGAACACTGGAGGATTTTACGTGGAAAGAACATTTCAACTGCAGAGAGACTCTGCCACTCTCTGAAACATGATTCCCTGGGTATGGAGCCTGGGAAGCTGTGCCAAGCATGGAAATGAAGTTGTGGAAAGCTAAGAGGCTGCTCTGTACTCTGAAAAACAGTTCTCAGTTCTGGGTTAAAGAAGACAAAGAAGAAAGAATGACCTCAATGAATCATGTATTCATTAAATAAACATGGACTAGAGAATCATCCATTCAGCTGAGGGATAGATGGAAACAACTTGTTCCCTGACCTCATGATGTTAACAGTCTAAAGACAGTGAGAAATCAACTAAAATGACAATTAAATAAAGGAATTACACATTTTAATAAGTTCTAAGTAGGTATAGAGTAACTAAGAGTCAGAGGAGAAAATACTGTTTTAGTTAGAGTTGCCATGGTTTAGCGTCTGTTAAAAAAAGATGATGTTCACCTGAGACATGACGAATGAGTGAGGGGAAGAACATCAGTCTTAGCTGTCCCTCACCTACCTCTTTCTGAGCCTGCGAGGGACCATGTAATATGGAATTCTCTAGGCCTTCCTGGAACCTGGCCGTGATCTCTGTCTTCTTCTCCATCCGCTAGGCCAGCTGCTCACAGCCAGAAAGCTGTAACTAAGTATGAATTCTATTTTTCTAAAGAGACAACAATCTTTATTGATAATGATGTACATGCTGTGGACCTACTGTGTGCAAGTCACTGAGCTGGCACACTGATAAATGCCTCAGAAGTAGACAGTGAGGATACTGAGCTCAAGAAATGACCTTGATTATTCCAAAGGAGGAGAAAAGGGGACCAGGACATCCTTGAAAAATAAAAACTTATGTTTTGTTATAGATGATGAATAGAACAAGGCCGTTCTCTAAGACCTCACCACTCTCTTAGAAGTGTGATAAAATATACAATATGAGCATGAATTTGTACTTTCCCAATAGGTAACCCTTTTAGAGCAAGAAATGTGTATCAACTGACTATTTTGCACCTGCTATGGTAGACACTTGAAATAAGAGCCTCGTTAAGAGGATGCTTCTACCTTTGAAAGGGTTATAGATGCACTTTATTAATGGCAAGTGATCCAACAAAAGTGCAACATTACATGTGTGTGGCTTCTCTTGGAAACTTCAGATTCTTGCACACATTAACTTTCTGTGATGTCTCCCGTCCCCACTACTTTTTCACTTCAAAGTAAGCTATTGTTCAGAGTCCCCAGCTTTACAAAGCAGTGTGCATGCTGTGACATTGATCGCCTGAACACAATAGGCATCTTAGGCAGAAAATACTGAATAAATAGAAAGTCAGTGAGAAAGGAAATAAGGTGTTTATTAGACACTGTTGAATGAGCAGAGAGAAAGAAGGAAAATCAGTGAAAAGCGATGCTGCTTCCATCGACCATCAGGATAGCACTGTGCCTTAAACCCCCTCCACCCACACCAAGCATACACATGTGAGCAGGCACCCCCATGTATACAGGCATACACCCAGCTCTGTGCCCCCCTTCAGAACTGCCACATCCCTAAAGACTTTAAAAATGCTCCTGGGAGGTTGTTTTATTGCAAATGGGCTTTGGAGACGGACAAACTTGGTTTCAAATTCAAGCTCTGTCAATCAGCGGAGTGTTCTTCAGAGTAATTTATCTCCTCTGTGCCTCAGCTGTGAACTGGGGACAGTCAGGGCTAGTCAGTAAAAAGAGCCTCAGTAAAGCCCCGGCCCACAGTTAGCACCTATTAAACGGCTGTTGCTATGTTTAGTGACTGGTGAGGCATGGTTCTTAGAAGTTGATAGACTAACTTAATTGTGAAATTTACCTCCAACATATATTTAACAAAAATGCTATTAAGTATTTTGACTATACACATAAACTGCTTTGTTTGTTTGATTTGATTTTGAGACGAGTCTCTCTATGTTGCCCAAGCTGGCCTCACTCCCAGTCTCCAGTCACTGATCTTCCTGCCTTGGCCTCCCAAGTGGCTGGGACTACAAGAAAGTACCACTGCATTTAGCTTAAAGAAATTAAAATTGTAAGAATTTCATCCTGAAGTGATGATGGAGCTGAAATCAGGAGTAAGAAGCATGTTGTTTGATGCTCTTACCATTTAGGGAAAGGAATAGAAGAGGCAGGTGCTATGAAGCCAAGGGCACATGTTACTTCTGGCTTTTGAAGACTCAGATGGGAAAGCTGATAAGATGTGTGTCTTATAGGAAATACAGAGTGTATATTAAGGCCCCTTCACAGATGCATTGACTCAGGCTTCACCCTTTAGAAAATAAAATAAAAATGAATATGTAAATTACATAAGAAGAAGCATCATGTGTTTCTGAAATTGGAGATGAATCTGTTTGGGAAGGCAGATACCCTCACTTCCTCCATGACTTTGGACAGCTAAGCCACGCCCACCCCCCAAACAGAAGTCTAGTGGTTTATTATACAGGATGGTACCTTGAATGGTCTCCGAAATGGGGGAATCCAGGCAGAGTCGAGGAATGAAAAGGAGCATGTGCATCATGAATGCTAAACCTGAGGCGCTGGCTCCCTCAACTTGACTTCCAAAGACCAGGCAGAAGCTTGGGAGGCCTAAGCCAGCTCAGCAACCCAAGGGGAGGGGCCTAGAGATAGCATAGGGTGGGATAGCAGGGCTGATTCCAAGAAAAGTGTTACCCAGTCCGTTCCACGTGGTGGTGGAGTCCACACCATGCCTTTTTTGCCTGTCAGGTCTTCCGAACAGTTTTCTAGTTCTTCACCTTTCTACTTTCAATCATAAGAAGATGATGTATGAAAAATCACCAGATATTAAGAAGATCTGTAAACAGGGAACAAAGGCCCCAACATAGAAAGAAACGGGTAACTTGGAAAGCATAGGGACTCCATAGAAGGGGGCAAAAATGAAAAAAAAATATGCTTTTATTAATGTCTTTGAAGAGATAAGAGAGGATCCATGAAATGGGAATGAATTGCAACAAATAGGAACATGAGATTAGAATGTCATATATTTTCAGAGAAATAAAGACTGAGAGACTTATTATTTGCAAACTCTTATGCAAACAATTTTTAAACGGATGCACTTCACAAAGAATAAATGAAAAAATGGAAATAGAATGCAGAAAACAGTGAGCAAGGAAATTAGTCGCATGCAGTTACTATAATTAATATAATGAATAATATAAATATATTATTCTATATTACATATAATACTGATTTTTTTTTTAAAAAATAAAATTTACTTGTTTTATGGTGTAAAAATAAAGTAAAATTTTATTATTGGAAAAATGATTACAAGAAAGCTGGAAGGAGGTTGAGCATAAGTAAAAAGCCTCCTGAGGCCTGTGCATCATTAAAGAAGAGGTTAATGATATGATTAAATTTAGATTTTGCTAAATGTGCATGCTATAGAACAGAAAAAAAAACTAAAATAAGGATATATGACTTTTAACTTAGTGGATGGGAACAAAGAGATTAAAGAAAATGTAAAACAATGGAAAGAGGAAATCGAGATAATGCTGGAGCAAAGACACATCATGATAGACCAGAAGCACAGAGGAGGAGGGAATAGATTCTACACACATTCCCTGTGTGTGTGTGTGTGTGGTGTATACTAACATGCATGTTCTGTATTAAAATCAACTATAAATAAAGACAATACATCAGAATTTTGAACAAGAACAATCGCCAATTAAAATCAATATAATACTGCATTCATTAAATTGGTAGAAATTTACCATCTGATAAAACTTAAGCTTTGAAAATTGGCAACTTTATGCATGCTAGAATAAATTGACACAATCATTTTGGAAAGTAATTTGGCAATACCTAGTAAAAATAAAAATGTACATTCCTGATACCCCAATAGTCCTAATGACTTGAAAAGTATATTCTTGGGAGGAATTCTCACACATGTATAAAATATATGTTTCCATATTATTCACTGCAAAAATATTGGCAAGAATTAAAAACAATAGAAATAATAGTAAGTTAAGTAAGTTATTCATTAATGGTCAGTTAATTAATAAACGGATTGGTTCCTATACTGGAGTATTCTATTGTCATGAAAATGTATGACCTGTATCTGTATAAACCAACAGAGATATCATTTGAGATTTGGTCCTGGCAAAAACTTAGGTAATTTTACAAGTATGCAACACAATAGTATATACGTCAACTGTGGGAGTCTAGTTGTCTCTAAGGAGGGCTAAGGGGAAGGGAAGAGATGGGGAAATAAGCATTTTGGTAAATCTGGACGACATCTTTCTGTTAAAACAAAAAGAAGGGATAAAGCCATTTGGAAGAATATAAATGTCTTTTTCGTTTTGGTATTGAATGTACAAGTGGCAATGCTATGATGATTTCCTGTGATTTTATGTATTTTTGAAATAATTCACAATTTAAAATTTAAAAAAGATACATATGTGAATGAAAAGGTAGACAGATGGATAGAACTGGCATCATTTGAATCATGTAAATTTTATATTAAGACTGTTTATTACACTATTTCATAATAATGCAATTAAAATTAAAACTGTCTAATGATATTTCCTTCACCATTTGCTCTACATAATAAGAGAGATTGTCTCTGTATAAATAACTGGTGAAAGTTTAGTGTTGATGCTATCAGCAAAATAGCACATTACCCCTGGAATTTAGAATTAGGAGACATATAGGATTTTCTGAGTATGATCTGGGATTCTTTCCTAACATGCTATATTAAGAGACACTTGAAAGTAAATTTCTCTTAATATCACTTATGCATTTATTTGGGACATAGTTTTTAACGAGTATGTTTAAATTTACTCTGAAAGAGAGTACACTGTTGAATTAACCACACACACTCTTTCCAAGATGAAGTTTTGGAAGGAGTGAGAGGAATGAAGGTTCTAGGGATTGTGTTGTTAAACCCCATAGCCACAACTCTGAGATTTGCTGATACCCTGACATCTCCTTGTCTTGAGTAGGTCTTAATGCAAAAGTGGGAAAGGTGCATGGGTTCAGATAAGGACAACCATGATGCCTGTTGTGCCTGGATTGTCCCTTCTCTGAGCTTCATAACAGGCTGAAAGGAGCTCTCCCTTAGCACTGACCACAATACTGTTAATGTGCCTTATTTATCTGATTATGTAAATGTACCTTGTTTACCTGATCATAGTAAGACTGAGTACATTGGATTGATTGTGTATTGCATTAATTTTTTTTTTTTTTTTTTTTTTAGAAAAACCAAACTTTTGATTTTAAACAAACATTTATTTGGAATTCATAGTATGTGGCCTAGGAACAAATAAGAGACAATATTTGCATACTAGCATTCTACAATTTAACAGTTTAAAATAAGCACCTTTAATTCTACATGCAAACTGAAATCTCATAAGAAAGTTGTGTGCATGTGTCTATGTGTGTGTATACACACATACGTACAATACATACATACATACAAAGGTCTGACAATTAAGTTTGTGAACTAATCCTAGAAAAAGTGCTACATACCTCCCTGGTGAATATCACTACTTTTACCTTTGAACTAACTACACTCCTTGGAAAGCTAGGCATTGGTACCAGTGTCTATTCCATCCTTCAAAAATTCTTCTTTTTTGTAGAGTCTTACGCTGTTGCCCCAGGCTAGAGTGCCATAGCATCACAGTTCACAGAAACCTCAAACTCCTGGGCTCAAGCAATCCTCTTGCTTCAGCCTCCCACGTAGCTGGGACTAAAGGCATGTACCAGGTAATTTTGTTTCTATTTATTTATTTATGTTTATTTATTATTATTATTATTATTTTTTTGATGGCAGTCTCACTCTTGCTCAGGCTGGTCTCAAACACCTGAGCTCAAATGATCCATCCACCTTTGTTTCCCAGACTTCTAGGATTACAGGTGTGAGCCCTAGGCCTGGACATTCAAAGCAATTTTGAAACTCTTTATCTAGAATGGCCATCACAGCTGTCATCATATGAAGTTCTGAGTTTCCATTGGCAGAACTGTGTAAACAACTCAGTAAAGTTTCATAACTTTGGTAGATCAGTGTCTCACATCTGTATTCATGTTGACGTGTGACCTTGTCTTGTTGAGTGACATTCATTACTTTTGTTACAGGTTTTTGTGTGCCATATGATGCCAGCTCTGATGGTCATTCCAAATTGCTTTGAAGGTTGGAATAGGCCCTGGCATCATTTCATTTATAATGTTACATAAAGTTATTTTCATTATTTCATCATTTCATTATAAATGAAAGTGCTCCCTGGGGAAGCACTTCAAATGTGACTATAGTGATATTCAGTAATGAGGTGTGTAGAACATTTTCTAGGTGGATTTCTGAACTTTATTGTCAGACCTTGTACATATATACAAGCATACCTCAGAGATATTGCGGTTAAGTTTGACACTACTAAAATAAAGTTAAGTATCACAATAAAGTGAGTTACATAAATGTTTTGCTTTCCCAATTCATGTAAGTGTTACATTTATATTATACTAAATTTTATTAACTGTATAATAGCATTATGCCTAAAATACAATGTACATGCCTTAATTAAAAAATACTTCATTGCAGAAAATTTCTAATGATCCCTGACTGTTCAGTGAGTTGTAATCTTTTTTGCTGGTAGAGGGTCTTTCCTCAATGTTGATGCTGCTGGGTGGTTGGTGTTTATTGTGGCAATTTTTTAAAACAAGACAACAGTGATTCTTGCTACATTGATGAACTCTTTCTTCCACAAAAAGTCTCTCTGATGTTCTCTGATGGCATTTTACCCACAATAGAACTTCTTTCAAAATTGAAATATATCTTCTTAAGTTTCTCCCATGCCTTTATTAATAATTGTGTATAACATCATAAATCCTCTGATGTCTTTTCAACAATGTTTACACAAATTTCATCAAGAGCAGATTCCATCTCAAGAAACCACTTTCTTTGCTCATCTATAAGAAGAAACTCCTCACCCCCCAAGGTTTTGTCATGAGATTGCAGTAATTTAGTCTTATCTCTAAGACTAAATTTACTCCACTTGTAATTCTAGCTCTCTTGCTGTTTCCACTACATTTGCCATTACTTTTTCCACTAAAGTGCTGAATACCCTCAAAGTCATCTATAAAGGTTGGCATTGATTTTGTAAACTCCTGTAATGTTGGTATTTTGGCCTCCTCCTATTAATTACAAATATTTATAATGGCATCCACAATGATGGATTCTTTTCAGAATGTTTAAATTGACTTTACCCAGATCTATCAGGGGAATCACCATTGGTATCGCAGTTATAGCATTATGCTTCTAAAATAATAAGACTTGAAAGTCAAAATTGATCCATGGGCTGCAGAAGGAATGTTACATTAGGCACGAAGACATCAAATTTCTTGTTCATCTCTATCAGAGCTCTTGGATGACCAGGTGCATATTCAATGAGCAGTATTATTTTAAGAGGAATCTTCTTCCTGGGAAGTAGGTCTCAACAGTGGGCTTCAAATACTCAGTAAGCTATGTTATAAACAAATATCCTAATCCAGGCTTTGTTGTGCCATTTATACTGCATAGGTAGAGCAGATTTAGCATAATTCAAATGAGCAATGTCTTCAACTTAAAGTTTCCAGCTGTGTTAGCCCCTAACAAGGTCATCCTCGCCTTTAAAACTTTGAAGCCAAGAATTAGCTATGAAAGTCCTTGATGGGATCCTCTATTGAAGGTTGTTTGTCTACATTGAAAATCCTTTGTTTAATGTAGCTGCCTTCATCAGTGATCTTAGCTAGATCTCCTGGACAACTTCCTGAAGTTTCTACATCAGTGCTTGCTGCTTCTCCCTGTACCTTTATGCCATGAGGATAGTTCTTTTCTTAAAACTCCTGCATTAACCTCTGTTAGTTTCAAACTTGTCTTCTGAACCTTCCTCACTTCTCTCAGTTTTCACAGAATGAAGAAGAATGAGGGCGTTGCTGTAGATTATGTTTTTGTTTAGCAGAATGGTGTGGCTGGTTTGATTTTCCTTCCAGACCACTAAGCAGTTTTTCTTTTCTTTTCTTTCTTTCTTTCTTTCTTTCTTTCTTTCTTTCTTTCTTTCTTTCTTTCTTTCTTTCTTTCTTTCTTTCTTTCTTTCTGTCTCTCTCTCTCTCTCTCTCTCTCTCTCTCTCTTTCTTCCTTTTTAATTAAATCAAGCTGTGTACATTAATGTAGTCATGGGGTACAATGTGCTGATTTTATATACCATTTGAAATATTTATTAATACATCAAACTAGTTAACATAGCCTTTACCACATTTT
This sequence comes from Loris lydekkerianus, assembly GCA_963574355.1. Classification (NCBI taxonomy): domain Eukaryota; kingdom Metazoa; phylum Chordata; class Mammalia; order Primates; family Lorisidae; genus Loris; species Loris lydekkerianus. The sequence continues at coordinate 83,123 of CAUYPK010162432.1, read as the reverse complement.
CTTAGTTATTGTGTTAAGACATTTATATTCTACATTTAGTAAATTTAACATATACCCTTGTAAAATGCACCGTAGGTGTAGTTTCACCAATTACCCTCCCTCCCCCCATCCTTCACCCTCCCCTCCCTTTCCTCTCCTCTTTCCCCTTCTTGGGCTATAGGTGAGTTATAGCTTTCATATGAAAGCTATAAATTGGTTTCATAGTAGGGCTGAGTACATTGGATCATTTTTCTTCCATTCTTGAGATACTTTGCTAAGAAGAATATGTTCTAACTCTATCCATGTAAACATGAAAGAGGTAAAGTCTCCATCTTTCTTTAAGGCTGCATAATATTCCATGGTGTACATATACCACAATGTATGAATCCATTCATGGGTCAATGGGCACTTGGGCTTCTTCCATGACTTAGCAATTATGAATTGGGCTACAATAAACATTCTGGTACAAATATATTTGTTATGAAGTGATTTTTTGGTCTTCTGGATATATACCTAATAGAGGAATTGGAAAATCGGATGGTATGTCTATTTTTAGAACCTACGTGATCTCTTAACATCTTTCTAAAAGGAATGTATTAGTTTGAACTCCCACCAGCAGTGCAGAAGTGTTCCTTTTTCCCCACATCCACACCACCATCTCCGGTTTTGGGATTTTGTGATGTGGGCTAATCTTACTGGGGTTAGATGACATCTCAAAGTGGTTTTAATTTGCATTTCTTTTTTATTTTCTTTATTTTTTATCTTGGGGATTCATTGAGGGTACAATAAACCAGGTTACACTGATTGCTTTTTTTAGGTAAAGTCCCTCTTACTGTCATGTCTTGTGCCCAAAAGGTGTGGCACGCACCAAAGCCCCACTCCCCTCCCTCCTTCCCTCTCTTTGCTTTTCCTTTCTGATTTCATTTCTTTTTTTTTTTTTTTTAAGCAGGAACTCAACTTTATTGCATCAAGCAGCCGCTTATATAGAGCGTGGGGAAGGGGAGAATGAGCATTTTTTCATGTGTCTATAGGCTGTGCACCTGTCTTCTTCAGAGAAGTTTTTCTTCAAATCCCTTGCCCACCCTGAAATGGGATCATTTGTTCTTTGCTTGCTAATACATTTGAGTTCTCTGTGGATTCTGGTTATTAAACCTTTGTTGGATACATAACCTGCAAATAGGTTCTTCCATTCTGAGTGCTGTCTGCTTGCTTTACTTATTGTGTTTTTTGCTGTGGAGAAGCTTTTTAGTTTGATCAGAACCCAGTAATGTATTTTTGGTGTTGCTTCAATTGCCTGGGGGGTGGGAGGGGGTCTTCCTCATAAAATATTCTCCCAGGCTTATTTCTTCAACTGTTTTCTCTGTACTTTCTTCTAGTATTTTTATAGTTTCATGTCTTAAGTTTAAATCTTTGATCCAGTGAGAGTCTATCTTAGTTAATGGTGAAAGGTGTGGGTCCAGTTTCAGTCTTCTACAGGTCGCCAGCCAATTTACCCAGCACCATTTGTTAAATAGGGAATCTTTTCCCCACTGAAAGTTTTTAATTGTCTTATCGAAGATCAAATAATAGTAAGTAGCTGGGTTCATCTCTTGGTTCTCTATTCTGTTCCATACATCTACCTCTCTGTTTTTATGTCAGTACCATGCAGTTTTCATAACTATTGATTTATGTTATAATCTGAGGTCTGGTAGCATGATTGATTCCTCCTGCTTTGTTTTTATTTCTGATTAATGTCTTGGCTACTCAAGATTTTTTCTGATTTCATATGTGGAGCTTTATAGGGATTGCATTAAAATTGTATATTGCTTTGGGTAATATGGACATTTTAACAATGTTGATTCTTCCTAGCCATGAGCATTGTATGTTTTTCCATTTGTTCACATCTTCAGCTATTTCTCTTCTTAGAGATTCATAGTTCTCTTTATAGAGATCTTCTACATCCTTTGTTAGGTAAACTCCCAAACTTTCATCTTCTTTGGCACTACTTTGAAAGGAATCGAGCCCTTGACTGTTTTTTCAGCTTGACTACTGTTGGTATATATAAAGTCTACAGATTTATAAGTGTTGATTTTTTAATCTGAGACACTGATAGTTTTTTTTTTTTTTATCATTTCTAAGAGTTTTGCAGTAGAATCCCTGGTGTTTTTACAATCATATCATCTGGAAAGAGTGAAAGTTTGATCTCCTCTGACCCTATTTGTATACCCTTGATTGCCTTTTCTTGCATAATTTTGATGGCTAAGACTTTCATTACAGTGTTGAAAAGCAGTGGAGACAATAGCAACCTTGCCTGGTTCCTGATATGAGTGGAAGTGATTTCAATTAAACTCCATTCAATATAATATTGGCTGTGAGTTTGCTGTAGATGGCCTCTATCAGTTTAAGAAATGTCCCTTCTATACCAATTTTGTTAAGTGTCCTGATCATAATAGGATGCTGGAATTATCAAAAGTTTATTCTTCATCAATGGAATCATATGGTCTTTGTTTTTTATTTTGTTTGTGTGATGAATTATATTTATAGTTTTACATATATTGAATCAGCCTTGAGACACTTGGTTAAAACCCACTTGGTCATTTACATACTTTGTTTGATGTGTTTCTGGATTCTGTTTGCTCGAATCCTGTTGAATATTTTTGCATCAATATTCATTAGTGACATTGGTCTATAATTTTCTTTCCTTTTTGGGTCTTTTCATGTTTTGGGGATCAAGGTGATGTTTGCTTCATAGAATGTTTTGAGTAGTATTCTTTCCTTTTTATATTTTGGAAAAGGTTAAGTAACATAGGTACTAGTTTCTCTTTAAAGTTTGGTAGAATTCTACCATGAAGCCATCTGGTCCCGGGTTTTTTTAGAAAGATTTTGTATAGTTGACGCTATTTCAGAACTTAATATAGGCCTGTTCAACACTTCCACTTCATTCTGCTAGGTCAAAGAAGGTGGTGTGCTTACAACTATTACTCTATTTCCTTCAAATTTTCATATTTCTGAGAATAGAGTTTCTTCTAACATTCATTGAGGATTTTTTGAATTTCTGAGAAGTCTGTTGTAATTTCATCTTTGCCATGTCTGATTGATGAAATTAGAGATTTTACTCTTTTATTCTGGTGAGGTTAGCCAAAGGTTTATCTATTTTATTGACCTTTTAAAAAAACCCAACTTTTTGATTTATTGATGTGTTGTATAATCCTTTTGTTTTCATTTCATTTAATTCTGCTCCAATTTTGGTTATTTCTATTCTTCTGGTGGGTTTGGGATTGGAATGTTCTTCCTTTTCCAGTTGCTTGAGATGTCCCATTAAGTTGGTAACTTCTTCTTTTTCCATTCTCTTGAGAAAGGTTTGCAGTGCTATAAATTTCCCTCTGCCTTTGCGGTATCTCAAAGGTTCTGGTAATTTGTGCCTTCAATATCATTTTATTCCAAAAATTTGGTAATTTCCTTCTTAATCTCATCTATGACACAGCTGTCCTTCAGCATAAGGTTATTTAGTTTCCATGTTTTTGTATGAGTATGCAGGTTCCTGTTGTTACTGAGTTCAACTTTTATTCCATGATTTTCCAAGAAGATGCAAGGAATCATTTCTATTCTTTTAAATTTGTTGAGGTTAGACTTGTGATCTAAAATGTGATCAATTTTGGAGGATGTTCCATGGGCTGATGAGATGAATGTGTATTCCATTTTTTTTTTTTTTCTGGCCAGGGCTGGGTTTGAATCCACCACATCTGACATATGGGGATGGTGCCCTACTCCATTGAGCCACAGGCACCGCCCAATGTTGTTAAGATGAAATGTTTTGTAGATGTTGTTAAATCTAATTTTTGAATGGTTAAGTTTAAGTCTAAAATTTCTTTGCTGAGTTTCTTATTGGAGGATCTATCCAACACTGCCAAAGGAGTGTTAAAATATCTGACTGTTATCTTACTGGAGGAAATCAAGTTGCTCATGTCTGTTAGAGTCTCTCTTATAAATTGAGGTGCATTCTGGTTGGGTGCATAAATGTTAATAATTGAAATCTCATCATGTTGAGTGTTACCCTTAAAAAATATGAAGCAACTATCCTTATCTTTCCTTACTTTTGTTGGTTTAAAGCCTATTGTATCTGTGAATAAAATTGCAACACCTGCTTTTTTCTGATTTCCATTTGCCTGAAATATAGATGATCATCCCTTCACCCTGAATCTATATTTATCTTTTGAGGTAAGATGAGATTCTTATATGCAGCAGATATCTGGCCTGAGTTTTTATATCCAGTCAGCCAACCTGTGCCTCTTTAGAGGACAATTTAACCCATTCACTTTAATTGAGAATATTGATAAACCTGGTAGAATTTCAGGTATCGAGTTTCTCGAAAGTCCAGTGGACATTTTTAGTCCTTTCGCCACTATGGAAGTTGAATTTTGATCAAAAGTTTCTGAGTGAGTTTACTTTTGTGGTAGAGGATTGCACTGGTCATTATGAAGGATAGGTCTGAGAATATCCTGGAGAGCTGGTTTAGTTATGGCAAATTTCTTCAACATGTGAATGTCATTAAAGTATTTAATTTCTCTAAACTTAGTTTAGCTAGATACAGGATCCTGGTTTGAAAATTATTTTGTATTGGGAAATTAAAAGTCAATTACAAACCTCTTCTAGCTTGAAAGGTTTCAGCAGAGAGGTCTGCTGTTATTCTAATATTCTTCCCTTTGTAGGTTATGGTTTTCTTATGTCTGGCTGCGTACAGAATTATCTCCTTCATATTAACTTTGGTGAAGTTTATTATAAAGTGTCTGGGAGATGCCTTATTTGAGTTGAGTCATGCTGTGGTTCTGAAACTGTCTGCTATCTGAATTTTAGAATCTCTTTTTTTACAATTTTTATTTTTATTTTATTTTTTTGGCCGGGGCTGGATTTGAACCCACCACCTCCGGCATATGGGACCAGCGCCCTACTGGGAATTTCTTGATTATTTCATGGAGTAGAGCATCTTGGCCTTTTGAAGAAACCTTGTCACCTTCAGGAATTCCTATAAAGTGAATATTAGTTTTCTTCAAATTATCCCAAAGCTCTCTGAGAGAATGATCTGTTTTTGCTCTCCACTTCTCTACCTCTCTGGCATTTGGGATGAGTGTTCAAAACCTTTGTCTTTCATATCAGAAATACTTTCTTCTGCCTTCTTCATTCTGTTACTAAGGGATTCTACTGTATTACTCAGATCTTTGAGGGCTGCAAGTTCTTGCCTCAATGTGTCAAAATCTTTGATGATTTTCTCTTTGTGTTCGTTGAATTCTTGAGACATCTTTTGATTTACTCCTTGAAATTCTGATTCCATCTTTACCTCCATTCTGTTGATCTTATTTACCATCTAAATTCTGAACTCGATTTCTGACATCTCAGCCATTTGTTTATGAATAGGATCTTCTGGTGTGTCCACCATGTCATTCCTTGGGGAAGTTGATCTACTCTGAATATTGATGCTGCAGAAGTTTTACCACTGATTCTGCCCCATGATTATTTTACACTGTTTGGCTAGATGAGAAGATAAGGTGAAGTTGGGTTGGGGGCTCCTGGAGTGGTGATTAACCAGCCCTTTGCCACAGAGCTGTGACTGGTGTCTGTATCTTTTCCCTTTGAGCTTTTCAAAGGACCCATAGAGTGCTACAGCCTGAGGCACTGATGACCTGCTTGGTGTAGTGTTGCTAAATGGCTCTGTCTTGTTTTCAACTGGTCACTGTCCAATCCTAGTGAATCAGTAACTCTGGGTTGAAGTTTCAGTTGTGGAGAAATACCAGCAAGTAAGTCATCCCGCCCCCCAATGGCAACAATTGGAAAAGGAAAATCAAACCTTCCCACAACCACACACCCAGGGTACCACTTTGGATAGTCCTCAGGTGATTGGCCCAAGTCAAGAGTTCCAAATCAATTGTTCCAGTAAGCACACAGTGTCAAGTGGGAGAGTTCAAAAGATCTCCGGCAACTAGATAGCAGTGGTCTGTTGGCAGCTCGAGTTTGACTTATTCCAGGTGCTCCATGGAGTCAGAAGGACCCACCCAACGCATGAATTAGTCTGGAAAGGTTGTTGGCTCCTTCCCCACCTTACACCTCTGTCACACCCAGTCACTAGTAACCCTGTACAGTTGTGACCCAGTTCCCTCCAATGAGCAGATGCTCTAGGGCAGGGATCCTCAAACTTTTTAAATAGGGGGCCAGTTCACTGCCCCTCAGACTGGTGGAGGGCTGAACTATAGTAAAAAACAAACAAACAAAAAACTATGAAGAAATTCATATGCGCACTGCACATATCTTATTTTGAAGTAAAAAAAAACAAAATGGGAATAAATACAATCACACCGCCTCATGTGGCCCTTGGACTGCAGTTTGAGGACCCCTGCTCTAAGGGTGTGCACCTGCCTGAGTCACAGGGATCTATGTCTCCTTGGCCAGACCACCACACTCTGCCACCAGCCAGCAGGGGGAGCTGAAGCCTGACAACCTCAGGTGCTTAATGGAAGCTTGGGTGATTAACTCAGTTTTAGCTCTGCCCCAGATTGATGTTTCTGCCACTTATATTCTCACAGAATTTACATTTCTATCCCGACTATGTTCCCCTGTGGACCAGGTGCTGTTTGAGTTCACAGAAACTGTGACTCAGCCCCACCCTGTGCTGCTGCTGTTGCACCAATTCTCATGGAGTCAGCATATCTGTCTCTGATACACTGTGTGTTGGGACAGGCATGGTTAGAGCTCACACTCAGCTCTCACTTCCTGCCTGTTTTTGGGCTGCTGCTTGCACACAGCTCTCAGTTTCTGCTTCTCCCTGGGCCAGTGCTGTTGCCCTGACAGCTTTTGTCTCAGCTATGTTCCCCTGGGTTCCAGGTGCTTCTTAGGCTCACTAAAGCAGTACTTCTGACTCAGCCCCACCCTGGGAGTATGCCATCTCTGCTACAGGGTATTCTAGTCTCCCTCCTGGCCATGCCCCACCCAGGCATACCCTTTGCTCACTGGGCCTGCATTTTTGTCCCAGATCTGTTCTGGCAATGGCTGCCACCAGAGTAGAGGCCTGGATTTCTCTGGTTGCCAAGAGAGGTTGGAAGTGTCTCTCCAAAATATCCCTGTGGTGTGGGCCTTATTGTTCCCGCCATTGCTGCTGCTTCTCTGTGCTATGGGGCACCACTTTTTCCTCTTCAGTGTGGCTTCCTTGGTCCACAGTCCTCTTTCCACACCTGTGCTACAGAATCAGCACAGACCTGCAACATCCCATGCTTTGTCCATACCTCTCGAGAAAATGCCCAAGAATCTGGACTCCATGTGTGGCAGGCTTCTAAACCTTGGGGTGAGTGCTAGGATTTCAAAATTGCAGGTGGAGAATATATAGTTTTATGCCTGATGGGAGAGTGCCATGGCACACTAGTGATCCTCTCTGTGGAAGGAGTTTTACTTTTTTTTTTTTTTCATTTTATCCCATGGGATAAAATAAGAGGAGATCTGAACTCTGCTTGCTTATTTGTATAAAGTATATTGCAAGCTGTTCTCATGTGGGAGAGGACTCCTGTCCACTTGGCAATGGATTTTGTAACTATTGTTTGTTTCCTTGGGGTTGCAGCTCACCTCAGCGGGGTTGATGGGTTTTTCAACCTTCTTTCTTGGCTCAGCTCCAAACCATCAGCTTTAAACTTCCATCCTTTAACTCTCCTTCTGGACAGGAGCCTCTGTGGAAAGGTGGCTCCAGTTAGCCATCTTGCCTCCTACCCTCTCCCTTAGTCCAGTTTTGCTTTCTTATCACATCACTTGTTTGTTCACTGGAGTAGCATTTTTAGTTACCTTCAAGAATATTTCATTTGCATTCAAGATTTGGGTAACTGTTTAGCCCAACAGGCCTAGCTTACAGGGGGTCTTGGCTTTCACATACCTTTCTAAGCTTAATCACTTCTAGCTTTTGATTTAAAGTGAGAGATATGCCCCTCTTCCTTTCATTTGACCACTTAGAGGCCATTGCAGGGCTATTAATTGGTCAAGTTCAATGTTGTTATGTCTCAGATAATGGAGAGGGCCAATGAGAAGGAAAGATATGGATAACTGTTCAGTTGGTGGATCAGTAAGGACACACTCATCTACTGAGTTCACCATTTCATATGGGCACAGTTGGTGGCATCATAACAATTACAACAGTAACATCAAAGATCTCTGATCACAGATCATCGTAGAGACATTACACAGATATAGAGACATGAAGGAGCACGTGCTTTTGGAAAATTGGCACAAATATACTTGATCAATGCAGAGCTGTCCCACAAATCTTCATTTTATAAAAAGTGAAAATATCTGAAAAGTGCCATTAAAAGGAATAAATACGTGTAAATGTGTGCATGTTTGTGTGTGTGTATGTGTACATAGTACTTCATAGAGCAGTGGTTCTCAACCTGTGGGTCATGACCCCTTTGAGGGTCAAACAACCCTTTCACAGGAGTCACCTAAATACATCCTGCATATCAGATATTTACATCACGATTCAAAACAGTAGCAAAATTACAGTTATGAAGTAGCAACGAAAATAATTTTATGGTTGGGGGTCACTACAAAATGAGGAACTGTATTAAAGGGTCACAGCATTAGGAAGGTTGAGAACCGCTGTCTTAGAGTATTCTAAAGATCACCTAGGTTTGGAAAAATAATAAATTAAAATAGAAAATAAGTAGGAATTGCCAGGACTTTTCAATCGGCATCAAAGTGGACAATGTTGTCCATTAGAGGCTAATTTCATTTATACGGAACATATTCATATATGTAATTTCATATACTGTTAATAATTTCCCATATTGGGTACTGCCTCACTGAAACAGTGAATCTTTTTGCAACAATGCACAGGATTCTAAAGAATAAGGGAGCATTTGATTCCCTATTCTTGTTCCAAGCAGGACAATTTTTTAAACTCCCCAGACTCATGACTCTTCTTTTAGGCCCTATAGTTGTATGATGATTCTGTCTCTCTTATGCAGCTGGGATTTCTGGGAGAATAGCTGTGATCTGAAAAATGAGTCAATAGGACTCAGCCACAGTGACTTCATCTCCCCACACAGCTGTGGGCAACTAAGATGCCTGCCCTGTTGTTTCTGTCTTTTCTCTACCTCACTTCATTATTTTCACTCCCCCCTACTTTCCTCCAGATCTATCCTTTTGAAATCCTTCCGGTAAAGTCAGCCTGCCTCCTTCTTAATCTTATTCCTCTTTGCTAGCCTTCCAAGGCTTGTGTATTTGAAATCAGTGGGTCCTGGCATTTTGGCTCCATGTAGAGGTCATCTAAAAGGCCTCAAGCACTGGCTAGGGCATGGATGACCCAAAGACCTATTGGATCCAGGTCTTTTTTTCTTTCAATGTGCAGTCACACAAAAGTGTTTTCTCTTCCTCTCTTTCTCTTTATTTTTCTGTGTATGTAATAAATTGGGGAGTATCCAGTAGGAAAATTAATCAAATGTGCCTACTCTTTGGAGAGCTAACACCTCAGCCAGCCCAGCTGTGCACTACCTAGCCCTAGGACATCCATTCACATAAATGCCAATGGGAACAGAGTCCCCAGCCTTGTGGGATGTGGTAACCACACATGGAGGGGGTTCTAGCAGATTTTAATTATATGCAAGCATGTTTACAAAATTCAAATCTTTTGCATTTTGACTTTATTTCCTATTCATAGCTTTCAAAAGAATCAAATGGAAAACTACCTACTATCATTTGCTTTTCCAAAGTACTTAAAGTGATAGGTTCTTATTCTTCCCTGAAATGCTGTTAACAATAGAATGTACAGACTAAAACAGCCTTGAAGATCAGCTGACATGTTCTCCTTATATTATAGAGGCACTGTTGCAAATCACAATGAATACCATTTTTTTTTAAGTTACAAAATCGCAATGCTGTATTTATCTGGCAGGGGAGATACAATGATTGCAAAGGTGATTTTCCTAAGTTGAGGCTTATGCATTATAGTCCAGCTCTGCTGACCCTTGCAATTTTCCAAAATGTGAAAAACTCAACTTGATAATTTGTGGTAAAAGGGGAACGCATTTATACTCCTTCCTGTTTAAAAAAAAAAAAAAAAAGGATACCTAGTACCAATGTGCTCATTTTTCATTGTGGTATTGTCACTATATTAAATGTGGGTTTATAGACCATTTTGAAGCCTTGAAATAAAAGCTATAATGCAGAGTAAAACCATTTTTCACTGAAATAAGAAATAACATAAATGTGATCGAGATCCCATAACTGTAATGGCAGTTTAATATGGGAGGTCTGTCCATAAGGTATTTTACTATGGACTAACACTGAACCTAGATTCTCTGCAATTTCTTTTAAGTGTTAAAAAGCTGACCCTAATTTTGACTAGCTACTTCATTAATATTCATTTGTATATAATTGCCTTAATTTCAGTGATAATGACTTCAGCTACCAACTGTTTGATTGATGGGTCCTGCATCTTCTCTGGGAAGAAGCTAAGATATAAAAATCACACCATTCATGCATGCCTGGTATTTTTAGCTGCCTTTAATTACTAACCAGCTAAATAAGCATGCAAACCACGCTGTGATTGATAGGATCTCTTGGTTGAAGTGATTTTTTTTCCCCTCAGAATTTGGAAGATGCTCGAATCAATTGAGTACTAAAAATAACCTCTGAGAGCTGAATCTTCCAGAATCAGGATGCTTTTGAATAAAAGCATCTAACAAGAAGGAGGGGTTAACCTGCAGTCTTTAAGACATTCTGACTGGAGAAAGAACAGAAAGTTCTCACTGAATGCAGTGGTATGAAAAAAACAAACCTGTAGCATACAACTATTTATCTGCTGAAGACTTGCTGAGTAGCATCATTCCAGAAACAAAAGGAAACATCTCTTCAAGTCAACAGAAGCAAAATAAATAAATAAAATAACAAAACAGAAAGCACAAACTATGCAGTGGAGTGCTCTGACCTAGGGCAGAGAAGAACCCATTTTAGCTCAGAACCATCATCTGCCCCGATGGATGTTAGTGTTTCCCATGTCATAATCCAATGTTGGTAAGGGACATTTGAAGGAAGGAGGCTAACACAGAGATGTTTGGAAGTATTGTCTTGTGTAAACAAAACTATTTTCAAACTGAGCACACTATAATAATAATAAAATAAAATGCAACAACAGCCAAAATTAAAAATAAAAATAAAAAAAAAACATCGCATGATAAATCTAGAGCAGGCTGCTCTAACCAAGAATCCACTTAGTTAGCAAGTGTGTCTGCACACTTTCTTTGTTAATAATAAGTGGCATTATCCTGAAGAAACATGATGATTGAAATTATACCACCCTCTGAAAATGTTTTTATTGCGTTGAATTTCTAGCCCCAGATAGCCCGAGAAGTTGGCTCTTGGTACCTGCTCTATTCCTTTATGTTCTCTGTTTACTGTCTGACTTTTGTTTATCACTGGGAGAGCTCTTGCTGTCTCCCCTTTTTATTGGCTGAAATCCTAGACTCCAGTGTCAGATACAAGTGCAAAATCTCCAAAATAACCCCTACAGCATAATGTTTTTTCCTCCAGCCATTCAAGAGCTCTGTTCACCCGGGGCTTTTGCAAGAGTTAGGAGGAAAGCAAGCCAATGATTTAATTCAAACTCTGACTATTCTTTCTCCTTTGACAATATCTGGACTTTTAAAGAAAATATAATATCTATGAATCTACAGTCGATGAGTTTGGGAGATAGGAAAGGCAAAGGAAATATAAAAGTTGGAGATAATTTTTTTTCTTAAGTACATCCCCTAAGTGACCCAGTTAGGAAATGTAAGAAATAGAAACAGTAGGTAGAAGGTAGCAGTACTTGAGTACAAGGCTGTGGGCATTTGTTAGCATTTGGGGGGACCTCCTTAAAGTGTGGTAGGCAAACACAATAACTAGGTAGTTAAGACACCACGGGTTTTCCCACTCTGACTGTCCACTCATCCCTGCTTCTATAGATTTGCTTCTATAGATTTGAGAGTTACATGGCTGTCTCGCTCCTTCTTGCCTCACAAAAACTATGAGATTTTACAACAAAAATTTTACAAAATCTACAACTATGTAGATTTTCTTTTTTTTTTTTTTTGGGGGGGGGTTATGAGAAAGAGGTAACAAAATAAAAGCAAAACAAACAATAATAGTAAAAATGTATCTACAATGATCATTGGCTCCAAAGAGGCTGACCCAGGCAAAGAGGTCCAGGCACTGCTGCTCCCTTTGCACACAGGATAAAGGATTCTCCAGAGACCTCTTGGTGATGACTTTATTTGTCAACACACTTTCTCTGACTCCCTGCTCCTTCAACTTATGTATCTTCCTTCTGCGTACTAAAAATAACTCTGCTTTCTCATTTTTTTTTCCTGTGGCATATACTGGAAAACAAACAAAAACAAACCAAAATAACAACTAAACGGTGAGATTTTGCATTTTATTGTCTGAAGGCCATGTGGGAAAGGAGGGAAGCTGTGTTATGTTAACATATGGAGGAATGTGAGTTGCTAATGCACTTGGTTTCTTTTATTTATATTCTTCCTTCTGTTCCAAATAGCCTTACTGGGCTGTGAGCACCTGATGACACTCTCACTCTGTGCCAAGGTGTGATCTTGCTGGAACTGGAGCTGGATTATGGTGATATTTTCAAGTGACAAATAAAAATGAGAAATTAAATCCCACAGCCAGGGTCTGTTGTTGACATTAGCTCAGAGCAGGTTAGGTCCAGAATCTTCTAGGCCTGTTCTATTAAAAGGGACAGAGGGTGCCCACTTGTCTCAGGCTGGGCTTCCTGCCTTGATTCCTTTGTTTACACGTGACAGTCACTAGCATCTTCCTCTTCAAGAGGTCACCAGTAAGTCCTGACTCATGACTGCTGAGACTCTCAGAACCAGGGAAGGCAGAAAATCTAACAGTTCACTGCTCCCAGGGTGATTACTCCATGGAAAATAAGAGTGGTAAATGTGAGATGTTAGGAGAAGAAAGTGAGAGATGTAGCAAGTGCACAATAAATATTTGTAGGATAAAGGAATGAATGGATTTCAGCTGCAAGACTACATAGACATGTTATAATGGGGTTTGTTAACAGAGAAAAGTGAGGAGACTACAGGAGAGAAAATGATAAAATGCTAAAGACTTGCATACATCACTCCATTTAATCTCCTGAACAAACCAATTAATGTTCATTTTATTATTTTCATTTAAATGGGAACAATTGAGGCTTAGAGAAGTTTAAGAAAAGGTTATACTGTCACACTGTTAGATAGCAGTGGGGTCAGGGTGTGAATGCGGTTTTACTCTACACCAGTTCTTGCTCATTTCACTTCTATGTTGTCTCCACACAGCCCTCCTGGGCTCATTCACGGCCTTCCTTTTATTCATTCTAAATTCTTTCTCCACATTTTTATGTGTTGAAGTTCTTTCTATTCATTTATCCAGGTAGAGCTGAAATAGCAACTGTTCATGAAACCTTTCCTGATTCTCCAAATTCTACCTAAAATCCCTCTTTTCTAAGTCGCAAGGCATGTGTGACCCACACCTGTCACATGGCACTAACTGGTATCTTGCCTTGCATCAGCCATTCAGCCGGGACCTTATATTCCACAATAGACTGCAACTTCCCTGTGAAACTATTTTCTATTCCCTGTACTAAGTATATTTTGAATTGAACCAAGATAGAGAATTTTTGGTAATTTTCTCATTGCTCAATCCATCATTCACTTATCAGATTTGTGGTTTTGAGTATTTATATCCCATCCCTCTGACTTAAAGATTATAGATTATAATTATAAATGTATAAATATAGATTATAAAATTATCCTAATTGGTCTAGGTCTATAAATTTAAGACTAAAATGGAAACAATCTCTTTAGGAAATGTTCGTAAACCTTATAAATTACCTGTTACTGCTGGTGTCATGTGACAAGAAAGATGGCAATCAGCCAGAGGGTGCTTTTAAACACTGCTTTGAATGAACAAATAATTGTTGAAAGAGGTTCATGAAAGCCTAGGTGATATATAGTATAGTAAATATAATGTTATTAGCTCCTATGTAAAATCTATTCTACTTTCATTCACATATCAGTACTTAGTCACAGTATCTGAGTTGAAGGAATACAAATGAGGATGGAAGGACTGACTTTGCAGGGGTGAGAGAAGGTCATCTTAGTTGAAATGTTTAAGTCTTTTCATCTCCATCTCTCAATCTCAGTTAACACAATAAATCTCCTGCTGTTCCCAGGAGAATTATTAACATAGGTATATTATTACCCCTGTAGCTCCCTAATACATTAAAAGCTAAACAAGTGTTTTACTCTCTCACACACTGTATTCTTCCCAAGGGAGAAATGTTCCAGTGAATTATGTTCTCCTGGAGGAATAGAATGGAATGTTCTCCTGTAGGAATCTTGGAAGACCATTACTTACCCTCAGTGACAGGCTATTGCTTACAGATGTCCTAGGAAACAAGTGTGGATGCCCCATTGAGGAAAATGAATCTCCACGATATGAAAGATACACCCAGTGTAATGGAGGAAGGGCTGATTCTTCTGGTCAATCAGCTCACATCCATCCAGTCTGATACATTCTGGGACAACTGAAGTCACATATGAGATCCTCTCATGCACACCAGGATAATTGACTATCTCTGGAACCTAAGACATGTTAATCACCTTGTGCTATCTTCTCAAGATTTTGTCATCTCTAAAAATTTGAAATCTTGTTCACATCCAACAAATCACAATACACTCTTCTAATAGTTTGTCTTCCTAAAGGACCATTCCCCTCCTCGCCTCCCATACAAACTTGGTGCTGTTATGAAATGAGTCATTTTTACGTTTCTATCATCCTTCATTTGTCTCTCCTACAATGGTCATCAATTTCCATTTTGAGTGATTGTTATATGTGTGCCCGACTTAGCTTCTTTTTAGACAGCATGAATATGTTCTGAGTCAGCTTTAGATCCTTCACAGTTGCTCAAAATGGGTTACAAAGAATGAGGAAAATTTTTAGAAAAAAATCAAGATGAGAAGAAGAAAGAAAATAAGAGGTAACCAAGTGAAGCATCTCTAAACATTCTTTTCACTAAGCTTATTAGCCCCGGAAGTAAGATGCAGAAAAAGAAGTCTCCTAAGTCCAATGTCCTAAATACAAATCGCAAAGCTGTTTATTAATAACTAGCTGTGTGACTTTGGGACAATTTACTTATC
Organism: Loris lydekkerianus; assembly: GCA_963574355.1. NCBI lineage: Eukaryota > Metazoa > Chordata > Mammalia > Primates > Lorisidae > Loris > Loris lydekkerianus. The sequence continues at coordinate 67,956 of CAUYPK010162432.1, read as the reverse complement.
CTCTTTGAAAAAAGGTTTCCTTCATAAAAAATGGGTGTAATGAATTCTAAATTGTGGCATTATTTAAAGATTACAAGATTCTGGTGCTTCACGAGGCACACAGGAAATATTGCTAGCAGGCAATGATATTAACTGTATTGCCTTATCCCCTTCTCAAAAGACCTGCTTCCTTTCAAACTAACTAATTGGCTTCACTTAATCTTTTCTAAAGCACATTCCCTAGTAGAAAGACATTTTCCCAATATTTATCTCTAAGAAATCAGGGTACCCGTATTATACCACAACATATATGATAAATGGAGTAAGCTTCACAATCCTGACCGTGCTTTGAGCGTCTCTTTTTAGAACATAATGACCATTACACTCTGACATGGGCTATTTTGTGAAGGGAGGAGCATCGGCCATATTTTCTCTTCAGGCTGAGCTAATTCTAAAGAATTAGGATAATCTTTTTGAAAGGATAGGTTCCGACCTCCAAGTGATTCACTTCTCTTTCTACCCCTATCTTGTTTTGCCCCTTAAGACATGATATGAAAAGAGAAGCCTTTAAGTTTCTCCAAAGGGGGGGGGGGCATGCTGTCATTATTAAAACCTATTTGAGGCAAATAACTAAAATTGTCTTTAATGATAAGGAAAATCATAGTCTCAAATTATATGAAACCCAGAGATAGGGTAGGTCCCATGCAGGTTGGGCCATGGATTCAATTCTGAATCTTTGTTACTTGGTTATTTCTCCAAGTACTGGCCTCACTCCTGGGTAGTATTGTGACTGCAATAGCTTCAGACATCAGATGTGATTCAAATAATGTTGGGGGCAGGGGGAAGCTAGCTTCACACATCTCTTTCTTTGTCTTCCAAGAAACTCTATAAGCTTGCTTTCAAATCTCATGGAATAGGCTCACTCCAAGTCCCTGCCTGGTGAGGGGAATGGGCTAAGCATGATTAGTGCAGACCCCCAGGCTTGTGCACCTGTCCTCATGCTATATGAAGTAGAGATAGATATCTGAAGCAGAGAGTTTTCTTCAGGACCAAATGTATAAAAGAATATGAGACAGGCAACCAACAGAGTGGCTTTAGTGGTTTTCTGAATATCAAAATAACTGTCTTCTATTTTGAAATTGGAAGAATTGTTCTTTAATGATATAATGGAAAAATTCTATAAGGACGAACATTGTTTAGAGTGCATAAGCTAAACATGGGTTAGTTTTGTTTATTTATTTATTTTTTTCTTTTTGAGAAGAAAAATTGGCATGTTTTATTCCAAACATCTTTTCCCCACTTTGTAAACAAATGCTGGGCTAGATTCAGATACCTTACCGGACCTAATTGATACAAAGAAATTATTGATTCCTTGATAAGAAGGAATTATTTACATAATTAATTATTGTTTCAATGTTTAGATATCTTCAAAATCTACCTTGGTGGCACTTTGGAACTATGCATGACTTTCAGTATTTCTTTTTACCTAGAAAACAAATGCATAGGTAGATCAGGGTGATTATGTTTGACCGCTCCCTATATTCTTTCTTTTTATGCTTACATGTGTATTTCTGATTTTGTGTTTCAGCTCCATAGAATTTATACACCCTCCTTGTCTGAAGTCATTCTCTGTTGTGCAATGAATGCTTGTGTCCTCTTATATTCATACACTGAGCCCTAACCTTCAGTGTGGCCATATGTGGAGATGGGGCTTCTAAGGAACTAATTATGGTTGAACAAAATCATAAGGGTGGGGCCCTGACTTGAGGGGATTAGTGTCCTTATGAGGAGAGGCTTCAGAGAGTTCATTCTTTTTCTCTCTGTTTCTCTTTGCTTAGGAATGGAGGGAAGATCACAGGAGGACATGGGGAAAAACTATTCATTTATAAGCCAGGAAGAGACTTTCACACAAAATCAAATTTTCTGGTACCTAGACTTACATCATCCAGAACTACAAGAAAATAAATTTTGGTTGTTTAAGCCACCCCTCCTATAGTATTTTTTATAGCATCCCAGGCACACTCAACCATCCCCTAAAGTGGAATTCTTATGGGAGACAGGGCCTATTTACCATCACAGTAGCCTAAAGAGACTCAGTCAGCTAACACAGAAACATGTGGTCTGGGCTCAGCTTATGCTCTTGTCCAGGACTTTGAACCAAGAATAAGTGAGAGAAATATCTAGGTGGAGCTAGGAAATTATTCACAGGGTAGTAGAAATGTCAAGATTCTAACTAACGAGTTGTCAGAAGCATGACATAGGCTGTCACCTGCCATTTTGATTTCTTGATTTCTCCCTATTTTTTGAGCCCGGTTCTCCAGACTTTTGTTCAATCTGTGACTTGCCTCAGATTCTTTGCTACTTAAATGAGCCAGATTTTGTTTGTGTGGTTGCACGCATGGACACTTTCTAAATGGCTCTCTGCATAACTAGGAGACTGGGGGTATTTAGAACCAAAAGTTAACAATCTCATGACTTATCTTTTTACTCTCTGAGGATCTGAAGAATCCTCACTATTTTTGAGTCACACATTCTCTGACTCCCAGTTTAGACCCAAACCATTTCTTCTCCCTCCACAGCTTTTTTATCATATAAAAAAAAGTTCATAGCCAGCTGTCATGAGGGCTCAGATTACAGTCCAAGAAAATTGTTACCTTGAATCAAAAAAATTTTTTTAGGATCTTATTCTTATTCTTGGAAAAAAATATTAAGAGCTACAGTTATTTTGCAACTTCAACAATTGTTTTCAGAAGTCTGTTCTTGGTAGGAGAGACAAACCTGTCTGCTAGAGGATAACAGAAGCCTGCTGGCTGTGCAGAAAACAGAAATGTTTTGGTCCCTATTGAAATGTGATTTTTATTTATAAACAAAGTAATATTCTTATAAATGTTACTCTTCACTATTTTTTTCCAAAATGCAAATAAATGGGGAAAAAAACAAAACAAACGTTTTTCAACCTCCTCCACCAGAGTGGTACATTTGTTACAATGAATGAATGAATGTCAGCAGATCATTATCACCAAGAATCTATACTTTCATTTGAGTTTACTCTTGATCTCTTTATTAGCAAATTATTTTGCCTACAAAATTTAACTATTTTGTTCTTCAAAGCAAAAGCAAACAAAACCTTTGGTAGTGAAAACCAAAAAAGAAATATCTTTAGTATGTGAAAATTCCTGCCATCCATATGCAATTGTCTGTGCCACATGTTCTTCATAAACTGACTGGGGGTGGGGGTAGGAGAAAGCTCTGGTTTATGGCATCTGCTGATGACTGTGGTGTAAACACTACATATCCATTACCCTGGTTGTTCTCATGGGAAGAGATGCGGAGAACTGAGGACACACCACTTGAGTGCAGTTTAGACAGTAAGACAGATCGCATTAGCTGGTAGTAGCAAGGAAAATTCCAAAGAAGAAATAATTCTTCTGGGCAGGGTAAGGGGAGATAAAGCCTGACATGTAAGAGGAGCTAGAAGGTGGTACGTAAATCAGCAATGGCAGAACAGAAGGCAGTTGAAAGGAAACAGCGGGGTATCAGGTAGGAGGACTAAGAAAGGCATATGTTGGAAACATGAGGTGATAAGGATGGCAGGAAGAAGCACCCCATTAGGGAGAAAAATGCTGAGTTGGTGTTTGACATATGGAGCCTCATATGTGCTAGGGCCTGCATGGATTATAACAAAGAGCATGTTTTTGGGGAAAGACACTAAACCAGTGGCAAAGGCATCATGCTATCCAAAGGTCATCCCACAGCATTTTCCCATCAGTGCGTGCAGCCTCTCTCAGCTGCCATTAAACTTAAAGCTCTTTTGAATCTATGAAAGATGCCAGGATTAGGGCACAAGAGCGGCACCAGAGTATTTGAGTCTGCCCTGTGACTTGAGGATCTGGATATCACCAGAGGCTTTTCATTGGAGAAAAACTAGTCAATATGACCTATTTTTCTTAGTCTTTTTGGATCTAGCTGGACAGCCAGTCTCCCTGCAATTCTGGGCCAATAATTGCGTGGGCCCAGAATCTCTAGCCTGGAGACATTCATCAGTGAGGCGCACTTTGAGACACAGAATTCCCTGAACAAGGGAGAGACTGTGCTTCCAGGATCAGTTCTCTCCTGTGCTTTGGAGAATCATCTTTACCGAGGTGGAGCAGGATAATGATGATGATCTTATGCTCTCCGTGGAGCCCAAGGCTCAAGAGGAAGCATTCAGCTCTCCCTCATTTTCTCTGCTTGACTGCGCCTGAGGACACGGACAGCTTCAGGGCTCAGCACACGTTCACTGCCTCTTTCCTCTTCCCTCCCACTCCCGTGCTGCACTGATGTCAGGCTGCTTTCTTATTACTGTAAAATTAGATGCTATCTCTGAATCAATATTTCTTTACAGTTTCCCTGGAAGGGATCTGACTCCATCTGCCATGTCCTCAGGTTGATCTCACGGGAAGGAAATGATGTCCAAGGAGTCATTGGTCCGTGTTCAAAAGGCAGAGTTAGTGTTTACCATTTTTAACTTCTCCATCCAAAAAGGGCAGTAACTCACAGCAATTCACCCAGAGCACAGGGGAGTCCACCTGTGAGACCCAGGAGGAACTGGCCAGGAGAGAGCCTGGGTGGAAGCAAGGTGGCAGCTCCTAAGAGAAGCAAGTGTCTATACAAGAGAGACGTCTTCCTTTGCATACATCATTTTTATTTTAAAACATGAACCAAAACCACAAAGAAACACATTTATTTGATGTCCACTTGTACTTGACAGTTTTATTGCTATCAGCAGACCAGGGTTATATCTCATTTGTGTTCTGCTCTGGAGGAGGAGGACCTTGCCATTTTACACTGTGTTTTCCTTAGCTTTACAATAGCTGCAGGTTTGTTTGGGTTGCTGAACCATGCTGCTGAGTGGCTAGCTCCCGGAGCATAATCTAAACTCAGAGTAGAAAACCGTCATAACCAGTGAAGTCTCTCATTTTCTTGCTGGTATCTGGGAACGTACGTTCACTTGACTTCCTATAACGACAGTCATCAACCCCTCAGCTGTATTCATTCATTGCTAAACACAGCTTCTTCCTATACAGAGGCTCTGGAATCACTCCACTTCCTTAACTGGGAGGTTTTATTGCAGTCAGAAGTGAGATCTCTGTCTTAGACTACTGTACTGAATCCCTCTGAGCTGATTTCCCATGGCGGACACTGCTCTATGATGGTACCCCATTGCTCTGAAGTTCTCTGCTTACATGTCTACCTCTTCCATATGGGCAGGGAATGTGGTCCATTCATTCTGTACCCCTGTCACCAATCACAGTGCATGGCAGGCAGCAGGAAATGGTTGGATTCCATTGCTATGAACTTCCTAAGAAAATATTCATTTAAGGCTGGGCCTTACAATACCCCCTTCGTCTTGCTAGTCTTTCATTTCTAAGCAGAGAACGTGTAATGAATTAAAGGCCCAACACAATCTATCAAGAACCAGCTGACAGCAATCATCACCCAGGGCAGTAAGTCTAACCCTGCTCTTTCATCTCCCTGTCGCTTGGCCTGGACAGCCTGCGTTGTCTGTTGGAAGTTGCTCCCTGGTCACTTGTGCCACTAGATGCATGGAAGCTCTGAATTCATCCATATCTAGTTGTTCCCATTATTGGCCCAGTTCAAGGATGAGTTTGAAGAAACCTGGGCTCTAAGACCAAACACTAGGTAGAAACATGGGATTTATTTGCCTGATATTTGTCATTTCTGGCCCGGTCTAACATTCTTTCTTTAAGGACCTATGTGGTATAAACAGGGAACAGGCTTCAGAGCCTCCCAAGTGCTTAGAGACAACATTGGGTAGTGGAGGAAAAAAAGGCTTTAGACAGGGAGGACCAAAAAGCTTTTAAATATTGGCTTCATTTTGCTCTCGGCTAGCTGATCAAGTGAACACTTACATCTGTCAACCTCAGTTTCCTCATCTTTATATACAGATGGTTCTTATGGTGTTTTATAGTTTCACATCCTGTAAGCCTTAGAATCTAACTGTTCTGCCATCAATGTAACTAGGTTATTTGGGTTTAAATGAGCCTATCCTGACCTATTTTGGGCAAGTGTCTTAATGCCCACAATTGTTTTCTTTCAAGACAAGGAAACCGATATTTTCTCTCTGCTAAAGGTACTGGTATCTTACAGCCTGAAGTACAGATTTACTAGATGTTCCACTAAAATACAGTATGCTCATCTTTGCCCCAAACCAGCTATTACTATATCTAAAAAAGAGAAATGAGCAATGCAAGTTTGTGGTGGCCAAGCAGAAGAGAAGCCAGGGCTTTTTTGCCCTCTTTGGAATGTGCTTGCTTACCTGCCAGTATCTGAAGTTTCTTTTTTCATGGGGTGCCCAATCTCAAGTAGTGTTTTTTTTTTTGTTTTTTTTTTTTAATTCACAAAGTTAAATCCAGCTGAGTTTGAAATCTGTTGCAACAAGTCACCGGAGGGACTATATATCTCTCTCTTTCAGAGGAGAAGCCAAGCACAGCGGTTCAATTAAACTGGCACTAAGTCCTGCACTCCAAAGAGTGAAGGGCCTGAGGGAAAGGCATCAAGGGGAGAGTTATATGCTCCTGTTCACCCTTCTTGGCTAGAAAAAGCATGGCGTTTGTGACCAGAAAATTGAAACAGAATGAGATCCAAGATGGCAGCCAATGCCTCCTTTTCTATTAACCTCCAGGCTGGACTGGTCTGCAGAAGGAGGGCCGACCAAGATGAATTACCTCTTGATTCTTAGTGTACTGTTTCACTAATATAAGAAGGCAATCCGAGAAGTCTTTAAAACATGCCTAAGAGTTTAAAATCATCAGGACAGATGTTTTAGACCAGCCAAGCAAACCAGGTATCTGGGGATGCGAGGTGAGGAACACTACCACCATCACCCCCCGTCCCCCCATCATCAATGACAACAACAAAACCCACACACATACACACACATTTCTAGGGTTTCAGAATAAATGAGAGATGATATGGTAGAACTGCTATGATAATTATTGGCTCTAGAATTAATAGTAATAATTACCTTAGCAAATTACCATGTAACTGTTCAGTGAACAAGTTCATAATCTAATCCTACATTGTTGGCTTTTTTTAAAAACCAGTTTCTCTCTATTTTTATGCCTTGAGGATAAAGCTTCTTGCTTTAGAATAATTCTTTCTGTAATCCCTGCTAACCTAAGCCCTTGTTGTACATAATGAGAGTAAAATGGTTGAAGAAAAGTGATTTAATGAACATCAATCCTGTGTCCTGCACAAAAGGATCCTGAACATGTCATCAGGCAAACTTGTCCCTATACTGTTGTGGCAACATCTGTTCTTTAAGAATTAAAGAATTAATTGCAATCTCTGGGCACCATCCTGGACTTCTAGGAGCCCAGCAAAAGTGGCTAATATGAAGCACAGATGTTTTTCTTCACTTTATATAATGAGGACTAGATGTCTTATATTCTCAACCCAAGCAAAAGTCTCCATTTGAAGTAGTTTTTCCTATGTAAAAGGAGACTATTGACTTTATTCTCCACTGGATCCCTTGTGACTTCTTATATTTTTATTGGAATTATTCTTTTGGCTTGGACACATAGTACCATTTTCCTAAAATATTTCAAATTTATCTTTTGATAATAATTATTGTTATTTAATTTAAAATTATCATTGTGATTTAAAGTATATAATGTATTGTGTTATTTGTTTAATCCATTTACCATCCCACAGGAATTTGCCAAGCTTAAACTGTGTACCCAGTTTTTTACCCAAGGAGAAAATTAAAACAAATTTTATATAGTATCACAACCTAGCATGAGCAAAAAGACATCTGGTCCAAAGTGGTGATTGCTAATGAAATAGAAATTCTCAAATTTAGGAGAGACTTCCATAGATTTGGGTAGTGAAAAGAGACTTGATGCTGAGATAAGACCTAAATTTGCCTCAGAATAAATTGTCATGGCACAATCAATGAATACATGGAAGAAGGGACAAATAAATACTACCTTAAAGAATAAGAGATAAGAACAAAGATCTATTTTTTCTAGGGAAACTTCTCCAGGGCTACTGATAATATACAAGTGAAATTAAATTTTAAATTAAGAATGTGTATGGCTGTGTCTGAAGGCGGGGCTGTGTGTACAGTTGCAGGTACAGATGGTTTGGAAGTAAATTCCATAGTACTTGGTATACTATATAGATAGCTGTTGAATGAGTTAATGTATCAACTCACACTATGGACAGGTTAATGCACGTGTTTTAGATCAGACAAGCTAAACTTTAGAGTCCTTGCTCTTCTATTGGTGGAAATTTGAGCCAGTTACCTCACCTGTAAGATTCAACTTTCTTATTGGCAGAATGGATGTAGTATTGGAGTAATATCTATCAAGTAAGATTTTTGTGAGCTGCAACTAGGCTAATGTATAGAAAATGCTTGACAGGTTTCCTGTAAGCACAGGAATATTAAATATTAATTATTACTAAACATTATTAAACATTAAATATTAGCTATTACTATTATATATATTGTTTACCATTACTGCATAATAAACATACACGTACAAGCTGTTTGTGAGTATATGTGTGTTGATGAGAGTACATATATAGGGTTGGTGGAAGAGGTGTGCAAGCAGGGGAGCTTGGAGGTGAGCACATGTGGACAGGGAGGTGTTTATGGGACAGGTATGTGGTTGTGTCAGTCATTAGAGAGGAAAAACTGACATCTCTTCACACTGGAAGGTTCAGGAGCCTGTGACTTAGCCACTTCAGCTTTGGGAAGCGTTATTGATATTAAACTATGCCCATACCAGCAGGTTTGGGCCTTACCTGTGCATTGATATCCTGACTCCCTCTTTTGCCAGCAATAGCATCTTAGAGACATTTTCGTCAAACTTACCCAAGTTGTTGTCCACAGAGATGGGATCCTGGATTAGGGCATTATTTGTCTCAAAGCCATTTCAATTTCAAAAATATGTTATAACAAGGAACAGTCATTCTGACAAATGCCATTTTATCCATATTTGCTAGATAACCTTAGACTCGCAGGTCTTTTAGACAGCTGTAAACTTCTTGTACTATAATTCTAAACAAGTTTCTTATCTTTTTAACACAAGAGAACCCTCCACTGAAAATTAATTTTGGAAATTGAAAGTCCTTTTTCTGTGTTCACCTGTTTGTAAATGATAAGGGCCATAAACAACAGCTTTAATAATTCGGTCCTTTGCCCAGGAGCAGCAGTTTATGACCCCCACCACCATCTCATCCCCACATGAGCTGAGCCTCCATTTCAAGCCAACGCTCACTTTCTGTGATGAAATGCAAGGGCTCATCCCAATTTAATACATGGCTTCCTTCATATGGAACATGAGAAGCAGAATATCTGCTAGAGACCTGGGCTGGGCGTGCTGTTCTCTCCACCAGACTGCAAGGGAGAAAATTAATTGAGGAAAGAAGTTAAACTTATTTGTGTGTGTGTGTGTGTGTATGTTTAATTCGTGTTACTTTTTTAAACCTCATTTTATGGAGCAGCTGTTGCTACAAGAGTGTGAGATACAGCAGACAGTGGGCGAAGGAAGCAGGAACATTAAGCCTCTCAAGGACATGGGAGACCCTCAAGATGGCTAAAACCTGAATGATGAAAGACATACATAATCTATACATGGAAGCCATTTCTGCAGAAGCCTAATATTACTGTTTTAAGCAACAAAAATTATATTCCTTTATAAAAATGAAAACCCAAACGAATCACCACTTGACTAATGTGAACATTCAAGCTCCCATACATCCAATTTTCACCAGAGGCTGGAAAGCTCTAGAAGCTGGATATGAACTCATTTTATCAATCTTTTTTCTGACCTTTCCACTTTCTATGCCCTGGAACATTTAGAGCAAGGGGATAGAGCAATGCCTGTGTCCTGCCTGTGCTGGGCTTACCATGTTTGGAGATTCTCCAGCCTAGTGGTGATCACAGCGTTGCTCAGCCTTTGAGGAGAGGGTTACATAGCACTTGATTTCCAGCTTAGGGAGAAATAACATATGTTGAAATGAGTTCATTTTAAAAAGTAATGTCTTTCAGCAGTTTAACGTGGTGTACCCTGGACAAATAACAGAGAACTTTTTGAGTTCAGAAATAGATGTTCTTTCCTATGGACTTATATGAGATATCTGTTGATTACATTTATCCCTGATGAAAACAGCCATTCCTCAATTTCTCTACTAAAGTCCCCTACAGAATGTCCATTCTTAGAAGAAAATTATTCCACTAGAGTTATGCTTCTGCCAATTTTGTTAAATTTTTTTCTTCTGAGAATTAATTATAATTTTTATTAACAAAATCAAAAAGAAAATCATATAGACATCTTGATAGATTCAAAAAAGTATCTGAAAAAGTTCAACACCCATTCTTTTTTTTTTTTTTTAATTATTAAGTCATATACACACAGATCATGAACACATTTATGCATTTGTGGGGTACAATCTGTTGTTTTGTAATACAACTAAGTACTTACATTGAATTAATTAATATAGCTTTCACCTCATTTACTTATTGTGTTGAGAAATTTATGTTCTATTAATACATTTGATAGATTTGACTTGTATCCTTGCAATATGCTCCATAGGTGTCAATGCCCATTCTTGACAAGAATTTTAAGAATACTACTACAAATAGAAGGGGGATTCCCTGACCTGATGAAAAGGCACACATCAAAAATCTATAGCTAACATTATACATAATGTGATAGAATAAATGCTTTTTCCATGCTTATGGTTTGTTTGGCTCCACCAAGTCTTATGCTGAAATTTGATTCCTAATGTTGAAGGTGGCAAGTGAAAGGCTCATGGAAGCAGATCCCTTATGAATGGCCTGGTGCTGTTATTAAGGCCATGTGTGAATTCTCGCTTTTAATTCCCAGAGATACAGTTGTTAAAAAGAGTCTTTCTCTCTCTCTTTCTCTCTCTCTCTCGACATGTGGTCTGCACACACTGGCGCCCTTCACTTTCTACCGTAAGTGGAAGCTTCCTAAGGCCCTTAGCAGAAGCAGACATTGGCACTATACCTCTTGCACTGCCTTCAGAAACAGCCAAATAAATGACCTTTCTTTGCAAAATGACAGTCTCAGGTATCTCTTTATAACAACACAAACTGACAAAGGCACCCCCTCACATCAGAATTAAGGCAAAGATTACCTCTGTCAATAATCCTGTTCAGAGTTGTACTGGATGGTCCAGCCAGTGCAATAAGAAAAGAAAAATAAATACAAGACATACAAATAAAGAAAGAAGTAATAACACTATATCTATCAAAGAAAATTCCAAAGTCTCCAAAAAATATTCTGAAGTCAATATATGAGTTTTACAAGGTCATAATATATAAACAACATACCAAAATCAATTTATATAGGAGCAATGAATAATTGGGAGAAATTTTTAGAAAATTTCTGAATTATACAATTTACAATATTTCAAACAAACAAAATAGCTATAAATCTGCAATCTATGTGAAAAATATATATACTGAAAACTACAAAATAATAAAAAAAATTAAAGTAGACAAGCTTTGACTAGTTGTGTGGTTTGGGGTAAAGTTACTAACTTTTCCTTGACCTCAAAAACTTAAAGTATTCAACAAAGTTCCCTGTAACTTTATAATACAGAATTGCTTTTGTGAAATGTATATAAAAGCTAGTAATAACATAACATTTTTTTTTACTGCTTACTATATGGCAGGCACTAAATTGTTAACACATACTATATAATTCAATCATTTCAATGACTCTAGGAGGTTGATATTATCATTATCTCCAAAAAACGAATTAAGAAACTGGGGCTAAATTAAATTATGCATTTTTTAAAAAATTGCACAGTGTCATAATCAGAAATCACATCTATAGGTTTCCAGTTCTGCATGCCCAGCTTTTACTGCCTGAGGAGGCAGGCTGGTGGGAAAAGGACTAGGACGTTTTACTGAACAGTCAGAACTGTTCCTTCTGCCACCTTGGGGATCATTAGATTTAAACTTACTTGGTATTCTTATTTCATTTGGCACACTGGTTTGAGATCATGTTAGCTTCTATATTATACTTCTTCTAGGATACTAAAAAGGCCTTATCATGTCCAGGAGAATTTAGGGTTTTCATATGTGCTTCTTTTTTGTGGTCTTCATGATCTTATCTCCAATAAATAGCTTACTCATTGGTTATCCTGCATCTTCCTAATCTGTCTTCCTTCCACCTTTAGGGTTAAAAGGAGCTGGAACCATCTCTCTGCTTAGTAACTGATTCTAAGTCTAGAACTTAGTGACTGAGGCTGCCACGGGGAATGGGATTACCTTGGCAGCCTGCTTTCCTTTGTTCCTATTACCCATCCCCAAGCTGTACAAATCCCCCAGCTAGTGGCATGAGGCTGCTAAGCAGCATATGTAGCCTAGTGAATACTCCTGAGCCCCATAGTTATTGCACCTAGCTCAGTGTTCACAGCCTATTTTCTAGCCTTGAAATGCGAAGTGTGTTTTATCTAGAAACTGACAAGTAAAAATTTTTATCCATTTGCTGTGTCTTGTGTAATAGCACAAGTACTGTGTTTTGTACTTAAAACACACGTCGGTTTTATATACAAATGCATGCAAGTGGAAAGCGTGGGCCTAGGGAAGCTGGTTGATGAATGCATCCTGGTAGGCAATTAAGAAAGGGACAGGATAATGCAGGAAAATTATATTTCTCTTATTTTGTTCAAGATTCAGTGCCTTTCCCTTGTAATATATCAACTACTTCTATCCTTGTGCTGCATTGGAATTTTCCCTCTTGAAATTTATGGGTGCACATTGGCTATGTATCATTGCTCTTATTTAATTTCAAGGCAAACGCAAGCAGATGCACACTCTCCTCTATGATGTACTTTGCTGCAATCAACAAATTGAAAAAACAAACACCTACTCTTGGAGAATAAGACAGGGAATAAACGCTGTTCCAAGGTGGGGAAACTTCTCTAGAGCCCTCTTTCTGGAGCTCACAGAACAGGCACACAGCCAACTGAGGCTTTCTAAGACAACAGGGCATCCCCTGAAACTCTGGTTATTGGAAGGCTGCTCAAAAATTGGTTTTTCTAATTATTCTAATACATAACAAATTCTCAAGAGGCTAGGTATTATTTGGAAATTCAACTACCTTTCAACTGCGGCATATGTTTGTCTCTTTCCAAGTATGTTCCAAGTCCCCTATTCTGCAGGGCACTCAGAACACTCAGATGTTAGGGTTGGTCCTAACACTTTTGTAATGTCTGTGGTGGACTGTGAACACTTGTCTTTAGTAAGCAAAGTTGGCTGACTGCAGGGTAAGCACCCCCACCCCAAGAATATCTCACCATTCTCATACTATTTCTGACAGTACCATTGGCAATGACCTAGATGTTGGGTCACCATCATCCCATGGGGGACCATGGGGGACCAAGAACATCCAGGTCATTGCCAATGGTAATGTCAGATATTCTTGGGGTGGAGGTGCTTACCCTGCAGTCAGCCACCTTTGCTTATTAAAGACAAGTGTTGACAGTCCACCACAGAAGTTACAAAAGTGTTAGGACCAACCCTAACATCTGGGTGTTCTGAGTGCCCTGCAGAATAGGGGATTTGAAATGTACTTGGAAAGAGACAAACATATGCTGCAGTTGAAAGGTGGTTGAATTTCCAGATATTATCTAGCCTCTTGAGAATTTGTTATGTATTGGAATAATTAGAAAAACCATTTTTTGAGCAGCCTTCCAATAACCAGAGTTTCAGTGGGCTTTTGGAAGGTGATCAGGTTGGGGGGGGGGGGTAGGAAAAGGCCTCATGAATAAGATTACTGTTTTTATAAAAATGGTTTTAGAGAGGTTCTCTGTCCCTTTCATTATGTAGGAGTACAGCAGAAGGTTTATGTAGTCTATGAACTAGAAATAGAGCCCTTATCAGATACTGAATCTGCTGGCATCTTGATATTGGACTTCCCAGCCTCTATAACTATGAGAAATAGATTTTTGTTGTTTATAAGCTATCTAGTTTATGTTATTTTCTTATAGCAACCCACATTGATTAAGACTGTAATATTCCACAGCTTTCTGTCTGGGTTTTAAGGATCCACTCTAGGACTTGGCATGTGTGTTCTCTGAGAGTTGAGTGAAATGTGCTGCAAAGGTGATAGTAAAGAATGATGACAGGTAACATTTATTAAGTTTTTTTTTTTTTTTACTGAAATGTTCTTAAGGATCTAATGTATATGATTATATTTAACTCTTATAGAAAACTTACATGTTAATGTGTTGGATTCTCTTTTTTATTTTTATTTTTTTAGAGACAGGGTCTCACTCTGTCAGTCAGGCTGAAATGCAGTGCCACAATTATAGCCCACTATAATTTTCATCGCTTGGACTCAAGCCATCCTCATGTCTTAGTCTCCCAAGCAGCTAGGACTACAGATGCTGGCCACAACTCTTGGCTAATTTTTGTTGTTGTTTTTTGTAGAGATGGTGGTCACCCTATGTTTCCCAGGTTACTCTTGGCCTCAAGTAATCCCCCACCTTGGCTTCCCAAATTACAGGCACGAGCCATTGTGCCCACCCTGTTAGACAATCTCAATGTCCTCATTATTCAGTTGAAGCAATTGAAAATTGAACAAATGACATTACTTATTCAAGGTCATTAATCTACTAAGCAGTTGAGATAGGGCTCTATCCTAGGTCTTTCTCCAACTAAGTTCTGTGTTTGGTTAAATGACTACTAGCACCCCCAGAAACTATTTTTCACACAGCATTAATTGTTGTCTGTCCCAAATTAGACTTCTAGAATCTGATGGGATAAGAAGAGATGATATATCCAAAGGGAAGTTCTGATAGATATAGACAAATGAGAATTGCAAACCAGAAAAGCCTTTGCTTTAATAGAATTTGAACATCTCACACCTCAGTTAGAGAGTAACACAGAGAGTTCTAGTCAGACAAGAGAGGAAGACACAGTAGTGTGTGCTGGGAAAAGGCATGGATTATGTCATACTGACCTTGAGTCTTGTTTTATCCAACCATTTTCCATAAGTCATCATTGAAATGAGAGCAGATTTGACATATAGAGCAGTATTGGGACCTAGACCACAGGAGACTGTCTCCCAGAGCATGGGTGTTATGATCTGAATCTTTGTGTCTCCTTGAAATTTATGTTGAGGCTTTATACTCAATGCAGTAGTATTAAGAGATAGGGCCTCTAGGAGATGACAAAGCCATGAAGGAAGAGCCCTCATAAATGGGAGCAGGGCACTTATGAAAGTGCTCCAGGGAACTAGGTAGTCCAGATTTTGCCCTTCATTTCCCTTCTCCCTTGTGAAGCATTTATACTTCTCTCTATGTGATGACACAGCAAGAAGGTGCCATCTTGAAAGCAGAGAGCAATTTGACTCAACGCCAAATCTACTGGTACCTTGATCATGGACTTCCAAATTAATCTCCATAACTGTGAGAAATCAGTTTCTAATACTACATTCATAAATTACCTAATCTGAAGTATTTTATTATAGCAGTAGGAATAGACCAGTGAGGAAAACAGTTGTTCTTAGGGGTCATGTACGAAACATTTAAGAGTTTTTATATCACATTCTGTTGGACAAACACTGGTCTTGATGCTGCAGAGGGGTCTTAAATACCCCTAAGGGTGGCCCTGATGAAGGAAGCCATAGTTTAAGCAGATTTGGAGACTTCAAGGCAAGTTGTGGGACTAATATTCAAGCCCCAGTGGGGTCCAGTGGGACTCTGGCATAACCTCTCTCCACTCCCCCTGGCAAACAAACTTTGTGCCCATGACTCCACTTCCTATTGAGTGTTGGGCTTTAATTCTGGAATTTGCCCTCTGTTTAATCTGGTCAACTTGGCTCCTGCCCCTACATACAATGGTCTCTTCTGGCCTAATACCAGCAATACCTGAAATATATAAATGATTTAAAATTAAAAAAAATGAGTAATAAATAAAATTGAAGTTGTACATATATTGATTAAGCTATCAAGCTAAATGACTTAAATCCTCCCTCTGCCGCTTTCTACTTATCCTTAGAGAAGTTACTATCCCCCCCCCTTTTTTTTTTTTTATAAACCATGCCACTCTACTTTCAGAATGAGCTGCAGTCTAGGAAACAGGGTACTGTTTCTATCATGTACCTGTGAATGTCACATATTAGTAACTATTCTATGGGAATCAACTACCCCAATCTGGTTATGTGGAAAAAGTAACAGGTTAACAGGTGCCTTCTTCCTTTGAATGCTCACTGATATATTAGATGACACTAGCCCTCCACAAATCTCTCTCCCAGCATCACATTGTCTGGGAAGTGTCTCTGACAACAACCTATCCTCATTGCCCTTGCTATATTACACAGGCTTCCATCACCTCCAGTCTTAGCCCACTTTACATAGACAACTCTCTCTCATCAGGTTATGAAGTCCTTTGAGTTCATGGACCATGCCATTTCTTTTCTAGTCTCTATTTTCTAAATACTCATAATAATGGCTGGCACTCAAAACATACTATGAAAATGAATAAATACAGAAAAAAATGAATTATTCTAAAGCACTCCTATTTGATCTTTCAAACAGAGCCAAAATTACCTTCATATCATGAAAAAATTAAGGCCTGGATAGGTGAAATGATTTTCTTGGCTAAATATAAAAGAAAATACCTTCTAGTTCCTGGGCTAGAATGTAGGTCTCCTAAGAGTTATGACCATAACTTGGGTCCCATCTCCCTGTATTATACTCTTTCCATTATATTTTGCCACTAGGTAAGTTACCTGCAATTTGTGTTTTCTGCTGCAATAATACTTTACTGATTTGCAATATTACCATAAGCCAGATATAGGTCCTTGATGTCATGAAGTGATAATTATTACAACATAAGAGAAAAAAGTGTTCACTGTGTTTTTGGAGGCTTGCTCCCTGTTATTAATTCAGGTGCTGAAGGTTGTGACACTTGTCATCTGCAAGATAATTTTCCTCAGATTTAATAATTGCAGTTAAGTCTCAGATTTGATTTTAATTTCAGACCTTCATGTCATGAAGTATTAATTATCTCCATTACCTACTGATAATATTCCTGCAAACATGCACATGTTTGATTGGCAGGAATTTTTATTAATTTACAAGGATGAACTCAATTAGGAAAGCTCATTTATCGGCACAATTCTACTCACATACATACAATTTTGAATGGAGCAAAATCCTAGCCAACTCACAATTGCAAGCGCAGAGGGTCACGTCATGTAAGTAGGGTGGCCACAGCTGGCTGACTCTAGCAGAGATTGATTGACGTACGTTTCATTGTGTGATCTACCTGATTTTGCTTTAAAATGTGTGGGAAAAAAACCTTTGGGACTAATTAAGATTCTTATAGTAAAGTTATAAAAGAGATTCTCCATGTCTATTTGACTTTTTCTCCCCCTCCATTTCTATGCCTAGGGTTTTCCTTTGGGCTGGTTTAGTCACATTGCATTTAAAGAATTACATTTATTTCCACAGTGCTTTAACCACACGCAGTAAAAAAAAGAAATCCTGGTGAATGCTAATATTTTATGTTAAGTGATTTGGTTGCTCATAGCTACCCCCCAAGAAAGGAAAAGCTACATCAATGAAATGTCACACGATCCCTCGATGGGGTAGGAACCTTGAGATGTGAGGAAGCCAACCCTGTCACTGCTTGTCACTTACAGAGGTAACATCATTTGACTTGGGTAAATTCTTACTGATGAAATTAATATTTATGAAATTAGGAAAGAGTGATTCAGCTTGAGCTGCATTCTTGCACACAAAACTATGGTAGAGATTATATCTTGACCCTCCCACTCAAGCATATCTTTGCTAAATGACTTTGTGAGAACAGTGTATTCTTGTTCTGCATCAGCAGAGAAAACCCTGTGCTTAGGCTTGGGGAATAGCAATGCAGAATAATAAAACAAAAAGTACCAACAGTGCCTTTTACGTACATGGTTCCTCCCAAAGGATTGTAGCTGTATTGAATGCCACCACATAGGCAGCAAGTGCAGGGAAAAATAGTAGTGCCGGGTCATCCTCAGAAAAAAAGAAATAATAATTCACCCTTTCTCTGTATCTACAGGACAAACTGGAGTTTGGGGGACAGAGTCCACCTAGAGTAAAAATACGATCATAGTGAATCCTAAATCATTTTAGTAGAAAGAACAATTGTTTGTGATTTGGGGTTAAGGCAAATAACATCATTTCACTTTAAATATCTGCCTTCAGAATCACTTTAGCTTCTGCTGTGATAAAAGGAGTCTGATACTTCTTGTACAAAAGTAACTGTGTAGGTTTTACAAAAAAATAATACATGTTATTAGAGTCATTTTCAAGTACCTCTAAAGACATTTAAAAAATGTTGCTGGAAACATGGCTGCTGAACACAGCTGTGCTGCCTTCCACTTCTCCCCCTGCCTCCTGGCTCATTCTCTTGACAGTCTTGGGCTTGGATCTACAAGATACTGCGTACTATTGCTGGAATGTTTGTGACCCCTCCAACATTCACATGGAAACTTCATCTTCAATGCAACTGTATGGGGAGCACGGATTTTGTAATGGGTGACAAGGCTGAGAGGCTTCTGTCTTCATGGATGGGATTGGTGCATTATGAAAGGGCTGGAGGAAGTAGCTAGGCCCAGGTGTTCAATCTGCAGCCTGCAGGATGCTTACAGGTGTTTTTGAGGCCTATTTTGCTTATTTATAGTATCAAATATCACTAAAAGTATGCAGCAATCCCTTCTTTTGCTCATCAGCTGTCCTTACTGTTTGTGTATTCAATGTGTGGCCCAAGGCAACTCATATTCTTCCAATTTGTAACAGAGAAGACAAAAGTTTGGACACTCCTGATTTTAGACCCTTTTTGACTTTTTGCCCTTCAACCTTCTGCCATGTGAGGACACAGTGTTTGCCTCTTCAGCCTTGTGAGGAGGCAACGATCTCATGAATCTTGGCACCTTGATCTTGAACTTCTCATTCTCCATTATTCTGAGTACTATCTTTCTATTATTTATAAATTACCTGTGGTATTTGGTTAGAGCTGCAAGAACAGACCTGAGACATTGGGCAAGAGCTATCTTAGATTTAGTGGTCCCACACCAAAATAATGTTTCTTACCCATGTGATGGGTAAGGCTTGAGATCAGCACTGAGAAATCCCAAGAAAATTGTCTGGAGGTAAAAAATTTGGGGAGAGGATTACCAGGCAGAGATTTTACTTCAAAGAACTTGGTTTTGCTGATTTTATAAAGGATTTAGGAGAGCTAAAATGGCATATTTCTTTCCAACTCCTAGAGACTATTTTTCCAAGGCTGGAGGTAGGAAGAAGAGGAGGCTTTGTTTATGTGGCCCATCAAGGAAATAACCTTTCCCATTCCATTTTCCTGTCACATAGGGATAGTGATGAATAAGGATCCTTTTGCTACCAGCTAGCTCTTCTAGAAGTGGATTCTAAGAAAACTTAAAGTATGAGAATTAAGCACTAAAAGGAAAACCAGTCCCCTGTTTATATAAGTATAAAATATTCAATAAGACAGTTAAATATTTCACAATTACAGGAATTCTCAACATCTTTAATGTACTAATTTTTTGTTGTTGTGAATATCTAAGGATGGGTTGTATACACATCTTAACTTCTCTAGCTACAGATTCCTAGCAATTTGTTCAACAACAGTTGGAGAAATGTTGCAATGGTTATGATGCTATTTCTACAAAATCTAAGAATGGCTTTGCTGTTGGTTAAAGGAAATGCTAATTTTGAGATAAATTCTCTTATTACACTGACTCACGTCGTGCAGATTAATGCCATGATAGGTGCCCCAACTCATGTAAAATACAGATTTATTCTTGCCCTTGCAAAGCTGGCTATCACCCTAAGGAACATATAATATATAGAAAAGTAAAATTCTTTGTTTCACCTACTGGTAGCACCTACTGGTAGCATCTATAACACTGGACAAATAGAATACCATGTTTTAACTCTCTAAGAGAGATGTGATTCTACAGAATGTCATTGGCCTGAATTAAAGTCGTCAGGTTTAATGATCCCCTTTGCCCCTGAATTGGTTTAGCTCAGCTATTTTGAAGCTCTTACCCATCACCATGATTCTGATATATATTTTCCTTTGGATTTTAAAGTAATCAGAAAATAACAAGGTAATCAAATTTGGTTTCATACTTAAAATCTCCCTTTTCTCCTCAGTTTCACATTGACAGTATCTTCCCCTCCTTCTGTATCAGTGCTCATCTGATAGAAATAGAATTTGAGCCATGTTTACAATGTTAAACTTTCTAATAGCTATGTT
This sequence comes from Loris lydekkerianus, assembly GCA_963574355.1. NCBI lineage: Eukaryota > Metazoa > Chordata > Mammalia > Primates > Lorisidae > Loris > Loris lydekkerianus. The sequence continues at coordinate 47,654 of CAUYPK010162432.1, read as the reverse complement.
TTAAAAAAAGTAAGAATAAATAGGTAAGATTAATTTTAACAATGTTATACTCAAATATTCAAAAATGTCATTTCACCATGGCATCACCTAAAATTATTAATATGGTATTTGGCATTCCATTTTCATGAAAATTCTTAGAAATACAATGTATATTTTATACTCATGGCACATTTCATTCAGGACCAGCCACATTTCTGGTACTTAATAGCCACAAGTGGCTGATGGCTTCCTTATTGAACAGCACAACTTTAGAAAAATGATTTTCAAAGGTGGTCCCTGAACTAGCAGCATTAGAATCGCCTGGGAGTTTTTTAGAAATACAAATTATTGATCTCTACCCGAGGTCCACAGAATAAGAGATTTGGGGCAGGCAATTTATATTTCTATAAGCCGTCTAGGGGATTTTGACTTCCAGTGAAATTTTGAAAACCATTCCTCTAGAAATTCATAAAAACTCATGGTAGGTAGGGTGCTTAAGGAATGTATGTAAAAAAGTCATTTTCATATTATAATGTCTCCATAAGATACAATATTTCACTAAAGTGAATAACATAGGCCTTTTATAATTTATAGGAAAATAAATGAAATTCGTAATTTTTTTTTAATAAGTCATAAATTCAGTTCAAGAGTGAGGGATATGTTGTGCATTTGTGGAAAATAAACAAAACCAGGCTGGTAAAGACCTACACATAGAGGGCGGGGCATGTTGGGCTAAAGTGTTTGGATTTTGTCCTGCAGAGAGAAAATGATACTATTTCTCCTCCTGTCAGTGGTTTCTTGGTCTTTGCCTGACACCAAACCCCTTTGTGGGGCAAATCCTCTCCAAGGAAATGCAAATAGCTTTGTTTTCTTTAGGATAATTGCTTATTTTGAATAATATATGCTATACATAAGTAATGAGTGAAGAGACAGTGTGCAAAGGTGACTTTCTTCAATTTCATCTACTTAGGCACTGGGAGACTGATGCTGGGGTGGAGAAGCCCACCTCCCCAGCAGAAGTCCCATTCCTCTCTGCACTAGCACATCAGCATTGCCACCACAGTCTCTCTGCTGGGCTTGGGAACAGCCGGCTTCAACCTGCTGCCTTGTTTACTAAGTGGAATCAGCAGATAATTTCACGGTGATATAGACAGCATGAAAATCCCACTCAAGATTCTTAAATTCTGCTAATATACAAGCAGGCCTCTCAGCCCTGTTCAATTAAAAGCTGCCAAGTCACCCCAGGAATGGAAAATGGAGCTTGGGGAAGAGAAGTACATGTTTAGTCTCAAGACCTAGTCCAGGGGAAGAACATAGAATCTAAGATGATTTGGACCAGATGAGTGGGGAGGGAGATATTAATCACAATCCTCGGTCACAAAGTGGGGAAAATGCGAGTCACAGGGCAAACAGCTCTGATCTGAGAGCCAGCATCACTGGGGTCTAATTGGATAAACCTTCCACAGATCAGGTGCCTCAGGCCTCTCTTCCAAATATATTTGACCTTAGGTTCAGACAGTATCCCAGAGGTTTAGATGAAAGTCCTGAATTTTGGAAGGAAAGGGGAGGGAGGGCTAAGGAAGAGTCAACTGGAGTAAGACACACAGTGAGAGGAAGGAAATCTAACTCTGACTGAGCTCCTGAGGTGAGAGCAGCTCATCTGAGTCCATGTTGGGACTTTGCGTCTCCACAGCTTTTAGCATACAAGATGTTTCATGAATGCTTGAAAATAACTTTCAACGAAACTCTACTCTGCATGAAAAGCACACACATGTGCACACACATGCACACATACCCTTAAAAAGACATGGCACATTACCTTCTGAATCATATTAGTATGTGAGGCTAAGTTTTCTAGTTATTTCCGTGGGGGGGAATGAATTTCTTTATTAAGCAATAATTGAAATTTACGTAGGGGTCAGTTTTGCTGGAGAATGTCTTGAGACGCTGTAGACAGAGCGGCCACTCTGTCCACAGAAATGGTGGGGGCCCTGCTCTATTCCGTGCGTCCACTCTTTGGAGGTAAGCATAGCCCATCCACCCTGCAGCCAAATCAGAGTTATGACTGAGCTGCAAGAATTTGGGGAAAGCATTTGTTAGAAAAATACGCTGGAGAACTGGTGGGTTTGAGCAATGTGAAAGTGAACAGAGAGTCAAGGTCAAACAGGATGGATGCCATCATATTCTCACCTTGGCAAAATCTCAGGAATTATGCGGTGTTGTCCCAGACCAAGTGGACAGACGACCGACTGGTAAAAAGTTTATTTTTCTTTGCACACTTTGCTTTTTATCTATTTTAGTTTCATTCAGCACAATTTAAAATACAAGTCTTTAAACTTTAGAGAGAATATAACTATATTTGCCTAAAGCTGCTAAACACAGGCCAACCACAAATCTACATGTACAGGGTGGCCATAAAGTTCATGTGCAATGTAACATCGTTACCTAAATTGCACATGAACTCTATGTATTTACTTCTCAGTGGCATAATTTTGGAGATTGTATTTTTTTGATGTGGAAAATGAGACCAGATTCTTCTGTGATGTCTTTGAAAAAAGTCCAAAAAGATTAAGGAAGTTACCAAAATATTTTGTTCTTTTAATCTCTATTAGATCTGTATTAGGCTGTTTGTGTTACCATAATGACATATGATACAACGGATGGCCTAAACAACAGAAATCTATTTTCTCAGAATTCTGCAGCCCATAAGTCTGAGATCAGGTCCTGGCCTGGTTTATTTCTGGTGAGGATTACCTTCCAGGCTTGCAGAAGGCCACCTTCTAGCTATGTCCTCTCATGGCCTTTCCTCAGAGCCTACATATAGGAGGAGAGTGAGCCTTCTGATACAGATTCTTACAAGGACATCAATCCCATAGAATCAAGTACCCATCTTCTTTCTAGGTCCAATTTTCAAATACAGCCATATTAAGAGTTTAAAAGCTTCAGTGTATGAATTTTGGTAGGAAAGAAACATGTAGTCTCTAAAAGAGTATATCCAATGTGTTGGGGAAGAAGCAAGAGCTTGTTCTAACACCACACATATGGTAGGTAGATTTTAAGATAGGAATATTCCCTGGAGTGAAGATCATAAACATTCATCCAGGGGCTCAGTTTCACAAATCTATGCGATGGCATAAAAGTACATGAAATCTGCTGACTGTGGGAAGTGATTTCTAGTGGGAAATGGCTGCACCTGACCTCAGAGTAGAGGCTGAGCCAGACTGGATTTCAGAGTTTCTATCCACCCTGACTTGGGATCACACTATTGATTAAATAAGCCTTGCTAGGAGAAGCAACACTAAGCCCTAGCAAGTCTGCAAAACTCTAATCATCAGGGAATGGATTAAGGCCAACAGATGAAGATTAAAAGAGAGCATTATCATTCTTAGAGATTCTTGGATAAATTACAAAATTCAATTTAGATGGACTCAAGGGCCGATTGTCATATACCTAATGGTTACTGAATACTCATCTTTGTGGCAGAGGAGCCTTCCCTTTGCCTCAGAGGGACAGGGCGAATCATGCATGTCCAAATTGGGTTGCCTAGTTTATTGGCAAATGGATTTGTCTGCATTCAGCTGCTTGGACTAGAAAAAAGGTACGCATCTCATTCATATAGGCAAGGGAAGTAGCCAGGGACTCTATAAAAGACAGGTGTTACTGGGCCCGGGTCTGAGTGCAGTAGACAAGACAGAGATGGGACAGGTGATAAGGAATGATATATTCTAGTAGGTGAAAATTGCATGTATTTGGAAGATGCTCAGTTTCTGAAAAATGGTTAGTTTAAAGATCTGAGTTAATATACTGTAAACTGTTAAACTATTTCCTAAACAAAGAGAGTGCCTGAATGGCACATTGATTGCTTTTGGTTGGTGCACTGTGTGTTTTGGGTTACAGCTTGTTTGTAACTAAAAGTAAACAGTAGCAATGTGATGGATTTGCCTATGTGTGAAATGGATCTTCAACGAGGGAATCGCAAAACGTTTACACTTCTAGACATGAGCACTCCCAGTACACCATAGCCTGTCTTTCCAATTTCATCCAACTGTGATGGAAGGAAGAAAAAAAATTTCCATAACATCACTGTGCAATTAATTGTCAGAGAGAAATAAAATTACCAAGTTTTGTAATACCATAAAAATCTGTGCTGTTATGCAAGAACCTAAAATTACATGCTCTCTAAAGGAAAATCATTATACTAGAGGGACTCACAAAAGCTTTCCAAACAGAGCTGCATAATCTCACAGTAAAGAGCAGTTCTTTCTGGTTAAAAAAGACTAAAAACAAAACAACAACAAAAAAAGCAGTCACTGTCGGGTTGTGAGGGTGGACAGGTTCAAGGCGACTGTGGGTCATTCTTCTGTTCAGAGCCTGTGGAGTTGGTGATGTAAGAATAAAGATAATTTGTTTTATAATTAGGAATATAAACTGTGTCCTATTATTTGATTTGAACTCCAATTAGCACATTCTTTTACATTCTAATAGGTGGTGCAATCTTTTGGTTAAAAAAAGCAATTGGATTCTCTTAACATGGCTATAATTTAGGGAAAAAAACAAATAAACAAAACAAAATAATTACCTTATATAATTAGGGTGATTTTCCTAAAGGTGGGAGATATGTGCCTTCTCTAGAAAGGAGGGCAGGTGAGGGGGCACTGGGTTTTGTTAATGGATCCTCTGATTTAGAGTTTGAGCTTTGTCCTATGTGTGGTGACTAAGGCAAAGAGATGTAAGTCATTTTGGGTCTCTGGGTGTAGGGAGAAGGTAATGAGGTTTCTAGCCACTGCTTTGGGTTTCTTTTCTCCCTGTACTTCCTTCAGGTAGCTTTTTAGTGTTGGATTCCCAGGAGACCTAGTGGAAGCAGCAGAGTGAGCTCAGCTATGCAGCTTGTAGCAGTCCAGGGACCAACATCCCTCCAGAGCAGCCCAAGGGTCCCAAGATCATCATTTAAAATTCTCGAGAGCATATTCTGCCTCAGCCTCCTTAATCTGTGCAAAATTCTGCCCTGCTTACCCATTGCAGTAGATAGTGGAAAGGGAACGGCTTTGTACACAGCCTACCCTCGCTTATAGAATTGACTCCACTGGTTAGCTACATAATGCCAGAAATAGTTTTGAATTTATGTTATCCTCGATTTTCTCCTTTGCAAATTGGAGATACAACATAATACACACTTCACAATTTTATTGGAATTAAGGAAAAAAATGCATGTTTCTTTTCTTTGTCTTGGGAGTAGAGTTGAGTTTGTGGGCAATGAAAAATTACCAAAAAAACGGGCAGTGCCTGTGGCTCAAAGAGTAGGGCACCAGCCCCATATACCGGGGTTGGCAGGTTCAAGCCTGGCCCTGGAAAAAACTTCTAAAAAAAAAAAAAAAAAGAAAGAAAGAAAAGAAAAAGAAAAATAAGAAAAATTACCAAAAAAGGGGAGACTCAGTTCTGGCAAGAGTGAGTTGAAGTGAGGAATGCTAAGTGTCAACGGCCATGATATTTAAGGTAAGGCTAACGTGGAATCCACAGTAGACTTCCCAGATTTTATATAAGTCTATCTTTGGCAATATTTGAGATGTATTTATACTTTAAAACATTGTTCTGTATCTGAAATTCAAATATGGCGGGGTGCTCTGTATTTTCTCTGGCAATACTAATCACAAAGTAAATACCATGGACGTGTGCCAAATAGGATCGGTACGCACATGAAGGCCAGGAGGCAAGGCTGATGTGCATGGAGAAGTTGCTGGAGGATTATTATTGGGCTGGAGAAGCACTGGGTGGGGGAGGTAGTTAAAGAGATTCTGTAAGAGTCAAGTTAAACTGATCACTGTTAGATGCTAGCACTTGGCCATGTTTAATTGAAAATTAATTTTTGGTAAGGGATTACTGATGCTGATTTGTTAGACACAGTTACATGATGTAAGTGGATTACTTTGAACCAGCTGTTTGTGTGTTAGTGAAAGAAAACCCACCACATTCTGGGTTTACTCTTAGGAAATAAGACATGAGAGGAATAAACCATTTAATTCTAGGATATCACTGGGCAGCGTTGGAACCTGGGGACTCGTAGGAGGACTTCAGGTTCTGAGGTCCTCAAGATGTTGTGGGCCTCTGAAGGCCTGCCCAGTCATTCGGGAATGAGGTGACGCCTGCCCTGACCCCTCTTCTGACTCATTCGCTCTTTTTTTCTCTCTCTCTGTGTTAGATGTAAATTACAGTATACCCTAAATGCCAGCTCAGGTCACCCAGGACCATCATTTGGGAATCTTGCACTTATTGTGTCTCTGCTGGTGTGTCTCCCATTGGGGATGATGGCCTCACTAGAGGGCTGCTTCAGGGTCTTTCTTATAGATGTAAAATTATATTTCATTATTTTCATTTCCACTTCTTGGATAAGTAGTAAATGTGACAGTTTCCTCCAATGCTTATTAATCATTTTGCCCTCTTCTATTATCTATTAATATCTTTGCTCACATTTCTATCAGGTCCCTGACTTTTTATTCCAAATACTGTCTTAAAGGTTTTAAGTAAAATACTTGCTTTCTCACACTTATTGTATGTCTCTGTTGTGATTGTGCCAAGAATGTCTTTCAATGAACAGAATTTCTTAATTTCTATGTATTCATATCCATTAATATCTATATATTGTATCTGCTTTTGGTATATTGATAAATATATTTTCCCCATTCCTGGGTATCACAATCACATTTTAGGTCTTCTGGTCTGATTTTTCTCCTTATTGTAAATTTGTTTTCATTACATTATTCTAAACAATGTTCTTTTCAGTTTTATTATTTGTCAATTAATGATGGTATTTCTGAGCTTTCTATTTTAATCCATTGGTCTCTTTGTTGCTATGCCAATATCGGACTATTTTTAATTACTATGGCCTTATAGTAAGACTTAATATCTGGTTGAGTTTCTTTTTCTTTGGTAAAATTGCAGTAGCTGATCATGGGCCTTTATTCTAGTATAAACATTCTAAAATTGATCTCATGGCCAGGAGCAGCAGCTCACACCTGTAATCCCAGCACTCTGGGAGGCTTGAAGTGGGTGGATTGCCCAAGCTCACCTGAATTCAAGACCAGCCTGAGCAAAAGTGATATCCCATCTCTAAAAAATAGGTGGGCATTGTGGTAGACACCTATAGTAACACCTACTTGGGAGCTGTGATGCTATGGCACTCTACCAGGGACAAGAAAGTGAGACTCTGTATGAAAAAAAAAAAATTTATATCTTCTCTGCTGGGCCACCCGCAGCCCAGTGATTACAGTGCCAGACACATAACACGGAGGGTGGCATGTTCGAACCTGGCCCAGGCCAGCTAAACAACTACAACAAAAAAAGAAAAGGCGGGCGTTGTGGCGGGTGCCTGTAGTTCCAGCTACTAGGGAGGCTCAGGCAAGAATCGCTTTAGCCCAAGAATTTGAGGTTGCTGTGAGCTGTGACGACATGACACTCTACCGAGGGAGACATAGTGAGACCCTGTCTCAAGGAAAAAAAAAAATAAAAAGTCTTCTCTCTTTTCTTTATTGATCATACCATTATTATATATTATTTTCTAAAGTAAGTTAGGGCTCTTATTTGACTTTGTCTCTCTGAACTTACTGTCTCATTGAAATCTGTCCTTACCTTTCTTCCTTCTTATTTACTTTCTTTTAAACTGCTACTCTTTTTTCCTCTTCTTGACTTTTAATCTTAGCTCTTTTTTAAAAGTCTTTTCTGACAACCACAATTAAACTTTTACTAGCATGATATTTTCTTTCCAAAAATATGGATTATTTAATGCCATCTTTTTGTTACTAATTTCCATCTGGGGGAGGGCTGCAGTTAATGATCCATATGCTATTGCATTTTTCTTTTATTTATTTATTTATTTATTTATTTTTTATTAAGTCATAGCTGTGTACATTGATATGATCATGGGGCATCATACACTAGTTTCACAGACTGATTGACATGTTTATATCACACTGGTTAACATAGCCTTCCTGACAATTTCACAGTTATTGTGTTAAGGCATTTACATTCCACATTTACTAAGTTTCACAGGTATATATTGCATTTTTCTTTTCATTATTTTTTTTCTTTTGTTCTCTCTCTTACCCTCTCTCCCTCTCCCCTTCCCTCCCTCCCTCTTACCTTTCCTCCCTTCCTCTCCCTACCTCTCTCTTCCTGCATGATTTTCCTTGTCCATATATTTAAAAAAATAATTTATTGTACTTTTATAGCATATAGTCAATTTTTAAAATGAATGTATACTTAAAAAATATGCATTCTTTATTTTTCTCAGATGTAAAACTTTCAGTATATTCCAAAGATTATTTGGATTTTTCTGTATCATTATTCATGTTTTCCATATTTCTATTTGTTTTGCCTCTTTAGTCTGTCAAATTCTGATTAACATATTATAAAAATATCCAGAAACAACTGGTAATTTATCTATTTCTCTCTTTAGTTTGGCTTTTGAGACTGTATTATTATAGTTATGTTATATATGATGTATTTATTTTCTTGTTCAATCGTATGTTTTATCAGCATAATGACTCCCTTTTATTCATGTGATTTTTTTTTTGTCTCAGATTATATTTTTCAAGATATTAAGAATACGTCTATGGATGTGTTTTGGCTAATGTCTGCATGTCATCCTTTTGCATATTTTATTTACAGTTTTTTATTTGAAAATATTACAAATGATATAGATTTGGATCACTTTTATTTTAGTTTAAATTACTGTGTTTTGTGAGTTTAATATAATTATATTATCACTACCATATTAGCATTTGTTTGTCTTATATTTAACATTTTCCCACTAACAGATTTTGTCTTTGTTGACTTTTTTCTTCTCCCATTTATTTTCATTGATTGTGTTAGGTTGTTGACAGTCAATTTCATCATTAGATATTCTACTTGTGTTTTTATGTTAGTTATCTTCATGTAAAGAACCCTAAGCTTGTTCTCTTGTTTATATTCATACCAGTTTCTTAAACTTGTTATTATCTTGTTATCTTTACCTGAACAAATCGTAAAATTTACCACACTTTCAAGTCCCTTTCTCTTTTCTCCCACTTACCTCTACTGAATTTTAGTTCTAGGTTTATTGTACAATAGAGAGTTCTATTCTCCGCTCTCATCCTAGTATCAAGAGGCAAGTACAATCAGCACTAAAATGGTTAATCGTCATTACTTCTTCTGCTCTTTGCAGCATCCACTTGGATATGTTTTTCTTCTTGTTTGAGTGCCACTCTCCAGAGGATCCAAGTGGATTTATGAATGACTAATCTTCTAAGGCCAATGTGCTTGCAATCTTTCTTTAGGCTTCATATTTATATGACCATTTAGCAAAACAGAATTATAAAATATGATGCTGATCTCATTAAGTTTCATTATAATTAAGCTGTAGTTTTTCTGGAAATAGTCCTATGTGTTTGGTGTTTATAATATACAGTAGAACCTCTGGAAGTTGACCCCCCATGGAGCTGTAACTAACTGGTCAATATATGGAGGTGGTCAACATAGGAAACAAGGTCTACTGCACTGTTATGTACACATTGTGCTTGTCTGATCTATAAAAATTAGATAAATGTAAGGACGTGGTCAATGTAGGGAGGTGGCCAACTATGCAGGTTCTACTGTATTTAGCTAGGGATGTTTCCTCACCTATACTATAGGGTACTATCTGGGCCCATTCAGTCTGAAGTTTTACTACTTGTTTTTGCTTTTGGAAAATTTATCTCAATTATTTTTTGCAAATACGTTCTTTTCTGTGTTCATTATTTTTTGTTTTTCTAAAACTATTACAGAGCTTGGTGTCATTCCTATTTCTACCCTCTGTACTACCCAGCTTTTTTCTTGTATCTTCTATTTCTTTACCTTTCATGCCATCCACTGGGAAAGAATCCCTCCATCTAACAGTTCAACATGCTCATTCATTCTTTGGTCATACTCATCTGATTTAGACCCTTTAAACATTTTCCCTTACTATATTCTGAATACTTAACATTCCCAACTCTTTATGACTTCTTGCTTCTGCTTTATATTATTATCTCCCTTCTATATTATATTATATTCTATTTATATTATTATCTCCCTTCTATATTTATATTATTATCTCCCTTCTATATTATATTATTCTATATTATATTATCTCCCTTCTATCTTTGAAAATATTTATTGTGCTTATTTTGTATTCATAGAGCATCAGTTCCAGTAATTCTGCTTCATGTAACATATGTTTTGTGGTCTTTTCTTGTATAGTCATTGTACTCTGCAGGTATGTGAGAATTTGGCATGTCAGCTCATATTTTCATGATATTTACCTTTTATGGAATGGCCATGCTCAAATTTGGGTCCAAATTGGGAGTCTAAGGTAAGAGGCAATAATCCTAAATGTGAAAAACTGTAATGCATTTGGTGGACACACCTTAGTTAACCTTATTATTGTGTCACGCCCTTCTATAATCCTCTCCCTTTAAGTGCAAGCAGAACATATATCTTGCTTCTAACCAATAGGCCATGGAAAAAGTGATTAAATGACTCTTTATGCTCCCCCCCCCCCCAGGACTTCATTTTGTTATATAACTCCATTCCACCTTAGCAGACCAAAAAAAAGAAATTCTTGTCTTGAAGAAGCAAGTAGATGTTGTGAATTGCCCATAGAGGAGGCTACATGACAAGAAACTGCAATTGACCTCTAGAAATAGACATCAGCCCCAGATGATAACCAAAGGATAATGGGGACCTCAGTCCTACAGCTTCAAGGAGATGAATTCTCCTAACAGCCTGTGGGAACCGGAAAGTGCATCTTTCCCCATTTAGGCCTCTGATGAGAGTGCAGACCTGGGGAACCCTGGATTGACATGTGATGAGACTAAAGCCAGGGCCCTGGATAAATGGTGCCTGCAATTTATGACATACAGAAGTTATGAAGCAATAAATAAGTGAAATAAGTGCTGAGTTAAGCCTGTGCAGACATGACAATTGGTGATACAGCAACAGAAACCCAGGCCAGCACCCATTCATTGCCCGGTGCTCCTCTCAGTTCCCACAGCACAAGACAACTCTTCTGAACATGTTTGGGCTTTAACTTGTTAGAGGATGAGGCCTTTGAAAGAAGGCCACTGTTCTAGACTGTAATCCACTAGTGATGGAGGTTTGAGAAAATGGGAGATGGAGCAGATGTTTCCACATGTTTAGCAAGCTCCCATTTGCTCTTATGTTCCTGAATTCTCTAAGTTGTCATCATATTCCTCATTTTCAGACAACTATAAACCTTACCAAACTATTAGATTACCCTTATTTCTTAGATTTTGTAAAGTATCTCCTAGGGTTCATTACTCTTTCTTCTAAAATTTTTTCTCTTAAGGGTTTTAAAAGGAGGGTTTGATGATTCAAGGCATCATTTGCATCCTAACATTTAAATATACAGCCCTATATTGCTTGATACAGGGTTGAAGTTCTTTTCATCCAACACTTTGAAAATGCTAGCTTGTTTCCACTCTTTGGAAGCATTCAGAATATTTTCCTAAATTTCTATAAAGCACATATGTGTAATTTTTCTTTATACAGTTTTGTACTTTATAAATCCTTTTAATCTTAGGAGTTCATATTTGAAGTCTTGAGAACTTTATCTGGATTATAGCTTTATCTGTTTCCACCTCTCAATTTATTGCTTTTCTGACTTTCTGAGTATCACTAAAAAAATGGTTTTTGATAGTCGTGCTTATATCTTCCATATTTGAAAACTTCTTTTGTATATTTTCCAATATTTTGTATCTTTCTGCTGACTTCTACATAAGTTCCTGGATCCGATCTTCTTGTTTAACATTTTTGCAACTTTATCAATTCTGTTAATTATCCACCTTGTAAGTTATTTCATATGCTTATATTTTATAGCCAGCAAACCTGTTTTGCTTCTTTTTGATAAGTGCTATTATTGATTAATTTCATTCTACTCTATCTCTTTTAAATTACTTATTATGTTTATCTTTTAAATGGTAATCTCTGTATTATATTTATTCAGAATCACAGAATATGCCTTGTTAGGTATGTTGCCATTCTGTTATTAACATGAAGCTTGGAATTTTTTTTCCCTCTTTAATCTTGTTTATCTTAGCCAGTCCTGTTTCCCAGGGGACAAGGGCTTCTCTCCCCTTCTGATTTGAGTGTTGTTGGATGGTTTGGCATACCCACTCACTACGTCCCCACTAGCCTACCCCTCTCCTTTGGAGAACCTTGTACTTTTCTTCTTTTCTTCTTCTTCTTTTTTTTTTTTTTGAGGTTTTTGGCCAGGGCTGGGTTTGAACCCACCACCTCTAGCATATGGGGCCAGCACCCTACTCCTTGAGCCACAGGCACCACCCATCTTGTACTTTTCTCTTGGCTGTAACTACCTACTTCTTAGAAAAGAAAGATGTACTCAGTATCTCTAAGCCCTGTATCTACTCCCTACTCGGCCTCTGCTCTGCCTCCTTGGCACCTTGTGAACAGAAAAAACACTTCACATAATTTCTGAAATCTAACCGCCTGGCTTGAAATTCAACCTCCACAACATTCTGAGGGAACTTGAACAATTTTCTCAACTTCTCTGTGACTCAGTATCCTTGTACATTAAAGAGAATGGTAATAGTTGCTAACTATTAGGATTTTGTGATTTTACAAGAGAAAATGTAGAAAAGGAAATTAGAACAGGACCTGATACAAATTAGGACCAAGTAGTAAACATTAGCTATAAGCATATTTACAGTGCCTAGATCTTGTACATGTTCAGTCATTGTCATTCATTACTGCATATTGGTTACACCTGCATACCAGTTAACATGCGGAGCCCTGTCTGAAGCTGTGAACAGGTTACTACAAAGATGCCCCAAGACTTGAAATCTCCAGAATCCCCTTGTGAATCCTCACGATCTTTGCTTCTAGCCACCTTGGAAATATGGAAGATTTTCCTTCAGGACTGTTTAGGTAAGAGTGTGAGATCCAATATTGGTGGAATGAAAAATATATTTAATATCTGAAGTGTTTTATACCCATTAACTCCACGTGGTGAGTCCTTGCCTCAAAGGCAATGTTTGAACTCAAAGTCCCTTGTGTTCTCAGGTTATAAAGAAGTTTTACATTCAACATTATCACACTCATTCTCACCTAACTTATCACAAAAGGTGAGAAAGGCTTTACTGAATCTATTTTTAAGAAGAATAGAATTTTCAAATTGTAGAGAAAATGAACTCAATTCAGACAGACTGAGTGAGGCAGACATGAGAAGTCAAATAAGATGTTGTAAACTTTAGTGCAGTGGACACGTCTGGCGCTTTGCTGTCTGTAGTGGAACCCAGGAGACAGAGCTTCATTTGAAAGTGTATGTGTAGACGAATGTGAATGACATTTTCTATGTTCATTATTTGATCCCACTCCATCAGCAGGTGGAGCTTGTCCTCTGTCTTTATCTGTAAAGAAAAATATGGAGCTAAATGGTTTACCTTTAACTGGGTATGCTTGGTGCTGGGCAATGATGGTGGAAATAGCCATTAGACAGGGCTCAGGTTTGAGGGTCCTTTCCTAGATTGCACTCTCTAACCAAAGCATCTAAATATGTGTGTCCTGCTTTGAGTCATTTCTAATACACTTTCTAATATTTTCTTGGGCTCTGATGCCTTAGTTTGTGCTAAGTTAGTCAAGTAATGACTATGATTCTTTTGAGATAAACTATTCTATCAGCATCACATAAGTTAGCCCATTAGGTTTTATATGCACTGTCAACATCGGAGTGCACTGTTTGTTTCCTGGAGAGGGGAGATGTGCACATATGCTGAGAAAACATGTCAGTGAGTGTCAGCAAGTATGCAGTAAGCACTAAATTAGTGCCCAGCCCTAATCAAGGCATTGTAGAAGAGAACCAAGAAGACAAAAACCCATGAAGCCATCCCCAAATATGTGTCACTTAATGTGTTTCTCAATGTGTGTGTTCATGCCAAAGGAAGTCTAATAAGTCCTAGCTCTTATTTTCTCATTATCTAGACAACCTGTCACCTGCAGTCATCAATGAATGTTTTCAGAATGAAGCAAGGGGGATGAGTCTAGGCAGATAACTGTAGCTGGCTCAGGCTTTCCAGAAAAGATGAGATTTGAGATATTTGAAGAATACTTTCAGAGAGGAGGCATCCCAAATGAGGTGCAGAAATAAAAACAAAACGACAGTTTAGAAAGGAAAAAGGTGAATAATGTGGGCAGAATATCATCCATGATCAGTCATCCATTATCAGAATATAGACATTATATAAAGCTCCATTAAACATACATCATATCTTCTGAAAACCTATAAAACATATCTATTTCACTTGGATTTTTGAATGAATAGGGAAGCCCTTTAGTGCTGACAACATGTGGTCATTTCTTTTTCATCCTTGAAAACTCAAAATAATCCTTTTCTATAGCAATCAGTTAGAAGATTATTTACTTCATTTTTGCCTCCTGTACATTCTAGCACATATGTTGACTAGATTATTTTGGAAAACACTGGCATGTGACGATAAATGGCAACCACTATTTCTTGAGCATAATATTTCACACACCCAGGGTCACTTTAAGTTTGACATCATAGAAAAGGTTGACACTTGTCTAAGGGTATGCTGTTTTTGGTAGCCTCTAGAAAGGGAGAGAGTGGAAAACAAGATGAAGTTTATCTGCCGTAAGGAAACCTAGTGATTCACGGGAGGGTATTATTTGGGATAAGTATCTGGACATTATGGATCCCATGTCTTCTAGTTAAAGCAATTTGACGTCAGTTCACCTTAAAGAACAGACCAGGATGTGCTGGTGATTTAGGTCAAATAAGGATCTGCTTCAATTATAGCAGGAGTATCTTTGATCTTCACATGTATCTGGGGTAGGAGATAACTGCAGGTCTGAGGGTCTCATAGCATCATCTGAGCTTCAAGCACAGGGCAGAGAGTGTAAGTCTGAGAAGAAATTATCATATTATCGTTTGGTGGTCCCTGGCATTTTCAATATGTACAAATTCACATCCTTGGAAGTTCAGAAGGAGACCCAGGTACAGACAACTTTGAGAACTGATGAATAATCAGATCATCATGAATATAAGATGGGGATAGTATTTTATTAATATTTTGTCCCTATTAGGCAAACACTGAGAAAGTCAGAGCTGGTTTCATTTGGCTTCTTTTAAACTCTATTTAATATTTACTCTTCAAGTCTAAAGTCTTATATCCTACTTTAAGGTGTACCTTATCTTAGTGATAAATATTGGGGCATAAGTGGTCTTAATCAGGTGATTTTATCCTGTGGGTTTCTACAGTGATATTGAGGGATTTTAGGAATTTTCAAGGTAGGGGAAAAGGAGGAGGGGGAATTTGACAGGCTCAGGAATTCCCATGAGCATTTAAGCCAGAGCCTTCTGTTTATTATTATTATTATTATTATTGTTGTTTTGAAATTTTGGCTTTTAGGGGGTTATTTCAATAGAAGAAATGTATCTAAGACAAAACAGAAAGTCAGTGCTTGTTGTGGAAGCATTTGTTGATTTCAGGCCTTATCGGTCCAATCACATGGCAGATCTGATGTCTAATTTGATTATTTCCATTTAATTGATAAAACTGACCAATTGATTTGGTGAGCTTTAGGAAATGTGTGTACACAGTATGTGGGCTCAATCTGCAAAGATTACCTGAATAGTGGAGTTAAGAGAGGGTTGGAGGTGGCATTTGAAACTAAGCATGCATTTTGGCAATGATGGAATCACACTAAGTGAACAGAGAAGTGTGGGTGCATCTTTTCTTTAGGCTTACACAGTACACACTCCCATCGCAGTTTACAGTGAGAATTTACCCAGCCTGTTTTGGGTTTTTTTTTTCCCTCTAGAGGCCTGAATAAGGTTGGCTCGGGGCCTAGAAGCTATGCAATTTTTCTTGTTCCTGGCAATCCATGAAGAGAAGGTATTTTGCAACTTAGCTCAGTTGTTTCTTAATGTTTGGAAAGAAATATGTCTTCTTGTTTAAAAAGTTGAACAGAAACATTTTCTGAATGTATAGAAATGCCTGCTTCATATTCATGCAGATTTATATGCACTTGAGTCCAAAAGCAATACAATGATTCCGTTCTCTGATAATTCGCAAGATCAAAAATTAGTGTGAGCCATTCTCCCAATGGGATTCCGATGAAAATTGGATTTGCAATAACTAGGGGGAAATACAATAAAACCTTCAGTGTAGAAAGAAAAGATTTATGTTCCCTATTTCCCTTTATTTTATGTCCTGGGGAATAATCATCTTTGACATTTGTAAACTACCCTTCATTCTGCAGTCCCACAGGTCTCCCGCATTTGAGAGCTGTTCTCTGAATGTCACGTTTCTACTCAGTGGTATGTTATTATCCCATAGTGGGAGGTCAAAGCCTTTTAATGGGAGGGAACAGTATGGTGTGTGTAAAGCAAAATCTGAAAAGCATCTCTCAGGGGAGAAAACTTTGGTACTCGGAGTTCTTGTGCATATAAACTATACTGCCAGCCTTCATGACTGCTTGGGAGAATGTGCCTTGAAGTGTAACTTCACTCCTGGGAAATTATTAAGTGTGCCTTTGGGTAATTTCAAGCCTTTGGGAAAGGTCTCTTAAAAACCTGGGTAAGGTAAACTTCAATATTGCTGGTAGGAGACCAACCGACTGGTGTACAATGGAGCTAGAGGTTCGTAAAATCATAACCCCTTCTTGAACATGAATCATACATAGTCACTGTTTCCAACAGTTCTATTTTTGCAGCAGCTTCCAAAGTGATGAATACCAATGACAACAACCATTATCCTAGTTTATCCGTGGTATCATACTGTCTTGAAAAACAATAGTTATGTAAATCAAGGAAATATTGCTTAATATTACTATTAATAAATTACATGCTAGAGTAGCAGTGGAAATAGCTCGCCAAGTTGATGTTACAGAATATGTAAGTACACAGATGATTCATATTCTACATGACCCAAGCTTACTTTTAAGTTGTTTGCAATAAAAGATGTCCAATTATAATTTTTCCTTTTATGTACTTTCAATTTTAACAGCTTAACTATATGTTTTCCAATTCAAAAATACTTCATTATTATATATAATATATAAATATATAAATTCTACTCCCCCCCTTATGTTGCTGTAACTGAAAAACCAGAAATATCTACTTTCAGGTTCTCATTTTTCATTCTATAGCAACTGAGACAGCAAAAGTACTCTGTATTGCCTGTGGTTTCAGGGTTTAGAAAAAGAAACATTTTTCATCTTTCACTCAAAATCTCAAGCCTTTTTTTAAGGGAGGAAAGGTACTTATTTTTTTCTTTTGGAAAAGAAAAGATAATCTTAAAGGGTATCTTTCTTGAAACGTTTTAAAAATGTGACATGTGCCTTTCTCCTCCTCCCCCGTCCTTAAATTTTTCAGTGAGGACCAGTTCAAATGTAAAGCCAGGTTTGATTCGCTGCTGAATAAATAAGCCCAAACGTCTTATATTTTTGTTATAATTCAATGAGCACAAAATGTTAAATTTTTACAAAAGCATGTTTGAAGAATTAAAATTGAGTCAGGAGTAACATTGTAAATTCAGAAAGTGGCAATAGTTTTTAACTTAATTTGAACTGATTGCTTTACAACTGATGAAATGTGGTTTCACATTCAGTGTAATGCTTTTCAAACCCTGATTAAATTCAGACAGGACTTTTTCACATTTGGCGTTTGAAAACAAAGAAGACCAAAATGTCAAAATCCAACGTCATCACTATCTAGTCAAATATTCCACTTTGTCAATATCCAGTATTGACCTGACAGTACTTATATAGCTTAAATTATGCATCTTATTCTATAAGGAATGGGGAAGTTATCACTCAAGCAACTGAGACTAATTTTATCTCTATCCCATTGAACCATTTACCTCAGGCACTAATACTATCACTGAAATACCTGTGATGGATTAGATAAATTATCTGTTTAAGTACAACATCAAGTAAAGTCCAAGGCTTTTTTCTTGTTTTAAAGTTAAAAGTGAGGTCTGAGATGATAGAAAGTATAATTTCAAACCCACATGATGCTTATACTCTTAAAATGAGAAGTTAAGCTTGAGTTCGAAAATTCACTTGCAATTGATACTCCTGGATGTGAAATGAATGAGTTAATATACTCATTTCATTATTTACTGCATAAATATAGTCAGCCACTTTAGATTCTAGTTGAAAGGTATGAATAATGGTAAAAGTGCAAATAAGAGAAGGGACTTTATGCTCTTAAGGCATTAACGACCTAGAACAAAGGAGGATAAATGTGTGATAACATTTCAATATAATGTCCACGATAGAGTAATAGCAACTAGATGTACAAAAAAAAAAAAAAAACATTCAGAAGGCAGATAAAGTATATGAAATAATTTTAATCAAGGCATTAAACATCAGGTAATAAAGCACAATGTTGGCTGAGACACGTAAAGTAAGACAAATCATCATTCTAGAGATTAATGCTATAGTATAATGTGTGATATGAAAATACCCTGGATAGGATAGTGGAAGATTAGACATGAAGAAAATAAGATGAGTGGTATTGAAAGAAAAGAAATAGAAGTTATCCAAATAAAAACAGAGAAATGAAACATTAAAAATGAAAACAGAATTAGTGATCTGTGCGATAATTTCAAATGGCCTAATATATGTACATGTAATCATAGCAACAAAGGGGGGATGCAGAACAAAAATATTTAAAGAAATAATGGAAGAAAATTTTCAGATTTGAATATAACTATAATCTAGAGATCTGAGTTTGGAAGAACCTCAAAATAAGAAAAATAAAGATAATCACATCAAAATATACCAAAGTGAAATGGGGAAGTTATCACTCAAACTTATAATCAAATTGCCCAAAACCAGGGAGAAATACAAACATTCTAAAAGTAGCCTAAAGGAAAGATACAATAGGGACAGAAGCATACATATAAGAAAGACGTAGATTTTTGGTCAGAAGTAATGTAAGGAAGATGATAGTGGAAAATATCTTTTAAAATGAAGGATAAATCAAGAAAAGAAACGCAAGTTCAGACAAGTAAAGGTTGAAAGAAACCACCATCATGAGATGCACCTTATAAAAAGGTCAAAGGCATTCTTCAGGTAGAAAATAAATAATAGCAGAGAAGTAAAGAGCATACAAATATAAAATATACAGGTTAATATATACTATTTTACTTATTTAAATATTTTAATTGATAGTTGACTGCTTCAAAATTACAAATTAGCATGTGATTTATCACATATTTAAAAGTAAAATATATTATAGCCATAGTATAAAGACTGGGAAAAGAAAACGGAAATACACAGTATTGTAATTTCTTACACTTTATATGAAGTAGTACAATGTTTCTTGCAGGTAGTTTGGATAATTTGAAGGTCTGTACTACAAGTCCTAAACTAACTGGTTAACAACCATTGCAACAGCAAAACATGGATTTAATGAACCGATAAATAAAATGTAATGCGGCCTTAAAAAATTACTCAACTAATCAGAAATAAGGCAAAAAAGAAAGGGAAATAATACAGATGAGACAAACAGAAGTCAAACTGCAAGAAGATAAACCTAACCACGTCAAGATCACGTTGAATATAAACTGTATAATTATTCCAAGTAAAAGTCTGAGGTTACTAGTATGAATAAAAAAATCAAAGAATAAAAATCAACACACAACTAAGTGTTGCCAATAGGAAATATACTTTAAATATAATAAAATAAGTAAATTGAAAATAAAACAATAGATAAAGGTTCAAAATAAAGCTGAAGTGGCTATATTAATATCACTGAGTAGATTGCAGAAAAAAATATGTATTTTAGGGGTCAAAAGAGGTAATTAAAATGACAAAAGTGGCAATTAATCCGGAGGTCATAATAATCCCAAACATTTATGCTCCAAATAATGGAGCATCAAAATACACAATACAAATGTGATAGAACTAAAAGAAGAAATAGACTAGCCACAATACATTCAGATATGTCAATACCCTATGTCAATAATAAATAAAATAAGTAAAAATAATATTAAGTATATAAAGACACAAATAACACCACCTAACTGAACGTACTGATATTTATAAACCATTCTACCCAACAAAAGCAGAATACACATTCTATTCAAGTCCACGTGCATAATTTATGCAGAAAAAAAAATCATATTCTGGGTTTAAAACAAGTCTTGATACATTTTAAAATATTCAAGTCAAGTTAAATGTGTTGTCTGACCACAAGGGAATTAAATTACAAATCAATAAGAGAAATATTGCCATAAAATCTCCAATTATTTGTAAACTGAATACCAAGATTCTAGATAACCCAGTCAAAAAAGAAGCAAAAAGGAAATTAGAAAACATTTTGACCTGAAACATTATATCAAGATATTGTTTCTTCACTGTCATTCAGGTCAGCTGCTACAAGTCTGTACAAGGACATAAACCAAGATCTTGGGATTCTGAGGCCACAACCTTCTCTACCAAAGGGTGTGGCCTATGCTATGAGCCCAGAAAATGCTTGGACATGGGAGAAGTTCAGGAGAAATGGAGATAGGAACTGGCTCATAGCTTGAAGCAAAAGGTCTTGGGTAGACAGCCTTTGCTTTATCAACTCATTTGGACCCTTGCAAAGGATAGTGTATGTGTATAGGATACAGCTTTGGGGGCCTTGTCACGTAGTAGATGGAAGGGCTCAGAAGTGGAACAGGGGCCTCTTTGCCTCCTTGCCCTGGCAATGGAGGCCTATTCCCTATTTATGGCAAACATATCTTGCTCTGTAAACCTACCTCAATAAATTCTCTTCCTCAATTAAAAAAAATATGAGATAAATCTAAAAGAATATTTAAAGGAAAGTTTATAGCTTTAATGTCTACTTTGGAATACAAGAAATGTTTCAAGTTAATAATCACAGCTCTAGCCTTAAGAAACTAAAAAATAAGAGGAAATTAAACACAGAATATGTAAAATTTAAAAAGAATAAACATCACAGGAGAAGTTGGAGCACAATAAAACAGAAAACAGAGAAAAGCTTAGAACAAAAAGCTAGGGCACATTTTTTAATGAAAAAAAAAAAAGCAATGAATTTGTTGTACCTTTAACCAGACTAATCAGAAAGAAAAAGAAGACAAAACTGTCAATATCGCAAGTGAGTGAGATAGCATTGCCACATATTTTATATAAGATAAATGTTAATAGAATAATATTATGAACAACTTTATGGAAATGATTTCTGCAACTCAGAAGAAATGGGTAAAAACTTGAGTGACTCAAACTGAAAGACCTAAGTTAAAAAGAAATATAATAGCTCTATATCAAATGTATTGATGTAATTTCTAGTAAACAAATGTTACCATGTAGAAAATCCTAGACCCACATCTCTTATTTGGTGAATTACACTGAACATTTAATGAAGAAATACCAACAGTTCCACAAAACTCTTCCAATAAATGAAGAGGAGAGAATTCTTCTGAATTCTTATTTTTAAACTAGCCCTACCCAGAAATGAACGATAGCCCACTATTTCTCATATTTATAACTTAATAAGAGACAAGAATTCTAAAAAAAGAACCCACTAAATTCAACGGTATATAAAATGAATTAATGCACTGTGTCCAAGTCGTACAGTAGTGCAGGGATGATTAAAAATTAATAAAAATAACAGAAGATTTTAAGAGAAATGAATATAATCCATATGACACTATAATGATGGTCTTTAGTGATAGTGACATGTCCATGTAGGTTCATCAGCTGATCCAATGTGCCAGTATGGTGGGTATTGACAGTGGAGGCGGCTATGCATTATAAAAGTAAATGGCACACACACACACAGAGATACACACACATACACACACACAAAGATGCCATGGGAAGAATTTCTGCAGCAGAATAAGAAGGAGTGAGACATCAGCAGAGAGCATCCCTGGACAGACTTAGAGCCTGGTGAAAAGGGAAGGTTGTTTCTCCTTCCCTCACTCCTCCGGCAGCCAGCAGGCTCCTGAGTTGTTGGAGAGCCTTTCTATCCCCATAGCTCCAAACAAGTTGCCACCAGTAACTTGTTGCTGGAGCTTCTTGAGCACCAAGGATGCCAGGCCCCTTGATGCCTGTCACCACAGACCTGAGCTGACGTAGAGGCTCCATATTGCTTCTCCAAGCACTGTGCACCCCTGTCCTCCCAGGAGATTTTAGCCCCTCAGTTTTTATCTTGTTCATTCCCGCACAAACATTTCCCAGCCCTGGGCCAGATTGCAGGAACCACGGGGCTGGTGGGTCTCTAAGAATCTGTGTGATCCCAGAGCCTGTATATTCCAAGCAGGCTACTTTCCAGAGAGAAGGGCAGAGGAGACCAGAGTGCTACCCACCTTCCAGTCAGAGTCTTTTCCTTCCCTTCGCCTCCCTCACCTCCAGCTGATGAAAGAGACAATTGAGGGAGGGTTCTCAGAAGCACTTGCTTCTCTTCTGTTGCTGCACCCCTACAACAAGGCTTCTGCAGACAGTGGGGATCAAATATTTATTTACTTAGTTATTTATTTCAGATTAATATGAGGGTACAAAAGATTAGGTCACACTGTTTGCATCTGTTAGGTTAAAGTTCAAGTTATACTTGAGCCCTTTCCCCAAGGGATGTGCTGTATACTCTCACATTGTGCACATTAGGTGACAGCTTACCAACCCCCCTTCCTCCTTCCTTGTCCCATGACTTGCATTTAATTGTGTTTTTCTCTCATGTGGGGGTGGAGCTGTTTACCTATTGGTTTCACATTAGTATACACTGGGTACTGTCAATGGTACAGAAGAGAGAGCCCAGAAGGAGAGCCATATGAAAGTAGTCAACTGATCTTTGACAATGAAGCAAAGGTAAAACAACAGAACAAAATTATTCTTTCAACAAATAATGCTAGAACATCCACATGCAAAAAAAAAAAAAAAAATACTTAGGGTCAGACCTACATCTTTTACAAAAATTAACTCACACATTTTAGTTTTGTAAAACTATAAAACTCCGAGGAGGTAACATTAGAAGAAATCTGGATAACATTTTAAATAAACACCACATATATCATCAATAAAATAAATAATAAGAGGGACCTCATTAAAAGTAACAACTTCTGCCCTTTGAAAGACAGTATCAAGAGAATAAGAAGACAAGTCATAGACTAGGAGAAAATATTTCCAAAAGACATGATAAAGGACTGTTATCCAAAACATACAAATAACTCTCACAATTCACTTTAAGAAAAGAAATAATCTGATTAAAAATGGGTCAAAGACATTAACCAATGCCTCATCAAAGATAGAAATCAAATAAGTAAATGAAAAGAAGCCCCTTATAACATGTTGTCACTGAATTGCAAATTGAAAGTACAATGAGATACACTACCCACCCATTAGAGTGGCCAAAATCTGCATCAGTGACAACACCAGATGCTGATGAGAATTTGGAGCTACAGGAACTGTTACTCATTTCTGCTGGGAATGCAGAATGACATGGCCAATCTGGAAAGCAGTTTGGTGGTTTCTTAGAAAATGAAATGTACTTTTATTATATGATTCAGCAATCATTCTCCTTATTTATAAATGCAATGTAACTTAAAACTCATTCACACGAAAACTTGCATATGGATTTTTATAGACGCTTTACTTGATGAAACTTTGAAAGAATCAAGATGTTCTTACATAGATGAAAACCTTTACATCAGAAAATGGAATATTCCTCAGTGATAAAAAGACATGTGCTATCAAGCCATTAAAAACTGAAATCCATATTACCAAGTGAAAAAGCTAATCCTTTTCATTTTTATGATACATGATATTTATGTGTATTCATGGGGTAAAAGTGATATTTTGATACAAGCATATTATGTGCAATTATCCAGTCTGGGTAACTGGGATATCCATCACTTTACACTTTCATTATTTCTTTTTTAGGGAACATTCCATGTCTTCTCTTCTAGTCAGTCTTTACTTTTTACTTAGTCTGTCATTACATTGCTTTCTGTATCCAGGATTACAAATTTTTAAGGTGTTAGATTTCCCTTATTTACTTATTTATTTTTGAGGGTCTCACGTTGTCACACAGGTTAGCTACATGTTCATGGTAGCTCATTACAGCCTCAAACTCTTGAAGTCAAGCAATCCTCCTTCCTCAGTCTCCCAAGTAGCTAAGGCTGCAGGATAACTAGCTTTATCTTTTTGTTGCCACTAGGATTACTACTGTTGCTATCAATGCTGCTGAGAGTGTGGCTTATCCAAACACTTCTCCTAATCAAAAGAACCTTTTCCCCAGCAAAGCTGTTGAGTTTCATGGACAACCTCACCCTGGCAGAACTACTATGTTGGCTGAGTCAGGAGTGTGGCAGGGATGGGAGCAGCCCCAAACAACAGTACAGACTTCTATCCACTACTCTAACCTAAAGTTCCATAGTTTTTCACAATTTCTGAAATTCTCAACTTCTTCACTTTTGGTGGGTTTCCACAGTCCTGAAAATTGCTGGTCTTCTGACTAGTTTAATAAATTAGATATCTGAATTGCTGGTGTGTTAAGTAGCAGGGTTATAAGTTGTAAATAGGGTAAGTTCCTATGTAGAAATGTCAGTTTTTTTTTTTTTTTAAGAGAAGCATTAGAAAAATTATTATTCTGTAGGTTGTTTTTACTAATGTTTACTCTGGTTGAATGGAAAATGATCATATTGGTTTTTAATGCAGGGAGTACTTCTATGGTCTGGGATTATTGGGTAATAGATATATTTTCCGTGATAAGAGGTTCACACAAAAATCACTTATTTTAAATAATCCATTGCTTCCAACCACCAGAGAAGACCCTTAGGGTATTAAACACCCAAAGATTTTTCTCCACCATCAAAGCTGTGAAAAACAATTGCCAAGGTATCTTTTTTTCCATGTGAGTGACAACGTAGCTTTCCTGGAGCTAATTCAGTTCTTAATAAGGGGATATATTTATTTTATTGGAAATATTCTTTCAATGGCTACTTCCAAAGATTTTTTAATTTAACTACTTTTCAGTATTCTGGGTTCATATACTACAATTGTCCTCTGAGAGATGCAAGTTATTATTTTTTAACCATTCAATGCTTTTGAAACCTGCCCTTTATTAAAACTCCTGGGATTTTCAGTCTAGAATGTTTTTTGAAATGTTATAGAATAGTAGGCTATGCTCCCATTTTTTTATAGCATGCATTCTCCTGATCATACACTAGGATATTGTTTCCAGGACCTGATGCCCTGAAAGGAATACTTTTTTTTATTTGTGGCAGATTTCTTTGTCTCCAGTTGTCTCAGTGCTTCATTGTGGTTTCTCGTATATCTTTATTTCTAAGGATTCACTAGATTGACTATTAAACTAGCCTGAAAATTTGTTTGTTGTTCTTCTGATTTTATATTTTATTCAATTGTTTCTGGTCCATCCCTGGAAATGACATTATTTTTTAAAAAAAAAAAACATATAAAACTATCACTGTGAATTACAGGCACTTAAAGATGCTCTGACCTTTTTCTGCTTTCATTTTAGTCTAATTATTCAGATGGTCAATTAGAGGGGGGGGGGGAAAGAAACAGAATAAGAGCTTAGGATTTTTAGCAGGGTGTCCAACCTGTGGCCTGTGGGCTACGTGCAAATCTGATTTCTTATAGTCTATAAGCAATAGTTACACTAGTTATCATCCATCATGTTCTGAAAATGGAAATGGAGTTATCAAATACACAATCACACACTCACATCCATTAATCATATATATAATGTACTGGACACATGAGTATGATGTAAAGAAAGGAGTCACATTTCATTCAACTACTGCACTAAAAACCAAACCTTGTAGACACCCTTGAACCCATACAAGGGATATTTTGGAGTCAAATCCTATAAAATATCCTTATTTTTATTCTGAAAGAGTCCACTATTCATCTCATATTTATAACTTTATATCTTTTCCTTGAGTGTTTTCTTCAGCTAAGGACAGGGGGAATGTTTTTAAGTCTACTGTTAAACAACTAGACAGATATTGACAGGTTGACTCATTAGCTGAATTTATTAATTCCAGATAAATAGAAAAATCCAGATGAAACTATAAGAATAAAATCATTCTTTTCCCTGAGTTAGTGCAAGGACTACTTATCACAGGCTGGCCGATTTAATATTTAGTTTTGGCTGAGGAAGAATAGATCATCTTTTATGTTTCTTTGGGAGATTACTAAAGAAATGAAAGGTACAATTAAGAAAGAGATTTGTTTTTACTTAATTCTAGAAACATAGGAAAAATAAAAAGAATCTTAAAATCTGCAAAAAATAGAAATATTTTCTAATTTATTTTTAGTATAAAAGGGTGATAATTTACAGAGGACTCAGATACTTTATTTCCTATGAAAATCGTAACTATTCTTTAGCAAAACTCTTAAAATTAAATTTCACAAACTGTCTGTAGGAGACTTGAATGTGCCTTATCTGAGCCTGGTCCTATTTCCTCTTTCAGTGAGGAACAAGGGGTTCCAGTAAGTTTAATGTAAAGAATAAGAGGTTAGGTTTCATACAACTTTGACTGAAAGTTTTAATGTTTGGTCTAATAAAGAATTGCAATTCACCTAATCTCTCTGAAATTCATATTTCTTATATGCAAATGGAGATTATTAACGGTTGGTTCAGTGTTGTAAGGATTCTATTAGATGATTTTTATAAGCTACTAGCCCTTGTCTGGCTCTTGTGGTAGATGGCCTCAAGTTCCTGGTCCTTTGTTTATTTTACCATCCCTAATGGAAAAGAGCATGAATTTGCAAGAGGGAAGCTTTAAACGAAGAATGCTGACTCTTTGAGAAGCAAGAACTTTTAAGATGTAATAAACTTGCTTTCATCTCAATGGGAGTTGCAGAAGTCATTGAAGAGTAAAGAGAAAAATGAAAAAGCAATGACAAGTGTACTGGGAACTTAAATGGCTAATAACAAAGGGAAGCATAAGCCACTCCAGACCCTAGGAAAAGAAGGAAATAGGGGGTCTGTGTTTCCTATATTGATGATCAAGAAGTCAGGGACCCAGTGTGATTGTCCTCGAAGTCCATGCATCCTATACCCTCTTCTCTTCTATTTTTTCATATTTGGTCCCCTCAACCTGGAACAATTCTATAGACAGTGATTCAGAGAAGGTTGGGTGTGGGCAATGGACAAGTATTCATGAGGCAATTCTAACTGATGGACTACTTCATGCTAACTCAGTCCAACAACATGTCCAGAAACATTTAAGTTCAGGTTGATAGTCAAAGTCTGAAATCAGGAGGTAGTAGATGGCAATTCTATGGAAGTAATTGTTAATATTTGCTTAAATAAACACACTTAAAATATACATAAAACTATGCTTTTCCTTATGCAAGTCCTAAGCCATTGAAATAACATATTCATATACTAGAAACAGTCCACCAGCTTCTCCTATATAGACACAGCTCCCATTCGCCTTGGAAATGCACCTTAATTGAGCAGCATTTTAGGATCTATGAAAGATAGTGAAAATAGTTAAGCCTTGACAACTATTCAAAATACCTATAATGATAGGCTGCATCTTCTAATTCAGTCTTCATTATGTCCAGTGCAACAATTTTTTTTTTTGGTAATAGATGCTCAGTAATATTTGCATTTGAATGGAATAACCTATTTATGTTATTTATTGTCACAATCAACTATAGAAAGTGTTTTCTCCCCAAATAATTACTACATAATAGAAAGCAAAGAAAACATTATGTTCTTTCTGTATTCCTAATTCCTTATAGTAGATTGCATATTATATGCTCAATAAAGACTTTTTGTTCTTGGCCCTGGGGGAATATATCCCCTGGAGAGCAAAGCTATGGAAATGTGTGTTGCTGGCTCTGACCCCTCTGAAAGTACAAACAAGGGTGATATCTCGGTTTTCTTAGGGATTAGACTTTAAGAATCTTGGACTTTAATCACTATCCCATAGTCAAGGTTAGTCATTATATGTTTTATTCTATATTATGTAACAACTATTTTCCTCTGGAGAAAAATAAAAAACAAGTTTTAATCAAAGTCAAAATCCTAAATGATTTACCCATCTTACAGGGCTATATATCTTTCAGAGGGAAATGGAAATAATTAAAATGTAAAGTGACTAGCTACTCCCAGCTCAATCAATGATTGATTAATTTAATTGAATGATTCATAAGCACTGAAGGTGAGTGAGCTTGCTAGGATTAAGCTCTTCCATAATACATGCATTGGGTATTAATGGGAGAGAAACAAAAAGAGGACATTCCATGTACCAGGAGAGGAGAGGATTGAAGCAAACACCTGGAAGCAGAGATGATATGCATATTAATAGGACAATGAAAACTTCTGGCCATATTTATAGAAGCAAACTCAAGAGTCTTTTATACTCATGGTAGAATCCTAGTTATTTCAAGTATGAAATTCCTCATTCTGTTCTTTCTGCTTTGTCAGACCTTGCTCAGTTTCCATTTGCTCTCAGAGAGACTGTGCTGGCTTCAGATATATGTCTCT
Source organism: Loris lydekkerianus (assembly GCA_963574355.1). Taxonomy (NCBI): domain Eukaryota; kingdom Metazoa; phylum Chordata; class Mammalia; order Primates; family Lorisidae; genus Loris; species Loris lydekkerianus. The sequence continues at coordinate 19,147 of CAUYPK010162432.1, read as the reverse complement.
GTTTTCAGGTGACAGTCATTTTCATTTTCAATGGGCACCTACTATGATCCAAGACTAGACATACGAAATAAGAGAAAATGCCTGTGTTATGGGAGTTCAGAGTCTTGTTTCCATCTTGGTGGATGGAAGATGGAACATTTCCATTCCACCAAGATGGAAACAAGACGTCTCTAGCATACTACCTAAAATATGTTGAAGACTGATTTTTACTGAAAGAGAACAAAGAAGGATGTTTATGAGTTCTCACAATTAAGTTTGTGAATTTGCCTCCATGTATTTTTGTTGGCGACACTGTACAAACAACTCAGTAAGATTTCATACCCTTGGTATATCAGTGTCTCACATTTGTGTTCATCTTGATGAGTGGTGATGCCTTGCTGAGTAGCATTCATTACTGTTATTGTGTGTGTTTATGCATTCTTGTGAGAATGTCGTAGCTTGAATTAGAGCAAGGAACAAACATTTTGTAAATGTCTCATTTAACTTGGCAATAGTGTAAGTAAAATCAGGAATATGTTAGCACAAGTTTGTAAGGATAATGCTATCAAGAAAACAGCTGTATACAAGTGGATTAAACATTTTTCTGAAGGGAAAATAAGTGTCACTGATGAAAAGAGGTCAAAGCAACCAGTGATGAGAAGAACTGATCTAAACATTGAAAAAAATTATTGAATTGTTCATTAAAATTGTGATATAACTGTGATAATCAAAAAAAAAACAAATAAATAGAAATAGAAATACAATTAGGAAACTCTTAACTGAAAATTTTGGTTAACTCTTAACTGAAAATATTGGTTAACAACTCATGGCTCTTGCATCACAACAATACCTCAGCTCACATAGCACTGTCAATAAGGGAGTTTTAAACCAGTTAACAAATAACTGTATTGGAACAGTCTCCCTACTCACCGGATCTGGGTTGCAGTGATTTTTTTCTTAACCTGACTAATAGAAATATTGAAAGGAAGACATTTTGATGACATTCCTAACATTACTGGTAGTACGATGACAACTTTGATGGCCACTCCAGAAAAAGACTTCTAAAATTGCTTCGAAAGGTAGACTAGATACTGGCAATGGAGCATAGCCTCTATTGGGAATATTCTAAGGGAATATTTCCAAGACATAGTAGTGCTATTCCACCATGAGATATGTAGTATTTTGTTGTTGCTATTGTTGTTTGTTTGTTTGTTTGTTTTTAGAATGACTCATGAACTTGATTGTCAGACTTGACATGTGTTTTAGGCAGGGATAGAGAATGGGTTAGTCTTTAGGCACACCATGGATTTGATGAAAGAGTTGGGAGAGGAAAGGTTAGTAAAAGTGTTAACCAGGGCAAAACAAGAGACAATATAGTATTCCAGGCAGGGAAAGCTTATGTGCATACATTAGGAAGAAAATTGAGAATTAGGAGTAGATCTCTTTCTCATTAACTTTAAATTACATGTTGGGCATATACATGTGAATTTATAAACACATAGGTTGGATATAAAGGAAAACAGTAAATCAGTACTCTATATCCCCTACTACATTTTAAAAGGGGCCATTATTTTTGAACTCCATGGTTCTTTTGAACTCCCTGTTCCTTTTCCTTCCTACCTGACTCAGGGGATTCTTTTAATGTTTTTTATCCTTTTTTATTGCCACACATGTTCCTGTATTTTAACAATACATGGTTCAACATGGCATACATTTGAATATTCATATAAATGTAATCATACTATTCGATTGAAATTCATACTATTTCAATGGAATCATACTGTTCCATTCTGTACATTAGTTTCGGGTTTGTGATATACCCATGTTGTTGCATCATATTAGCATATCAGAATATATATATGTGTGTGTGTAAATATACACATATATAGGTATATATATACATTACTATATGTATATGTGTGTATATATATACATTACTATCATTATATAAGTGTTTATGTAATATATACATTATATAAGTGTAAGTGTTTATGTAATGTATACATTATATAAGTGTATTTATATAATGTATACATTATACAATTATAAAATTATATATATATTAGTATATTATATATTTATATATTATATATATTATTTTATTATGTAAGTGTAAGTGCTTTTATAATATATAAATTATATATTTATAAAATTATATATATTTTACATATATGTTACTATATATAATTACTATACACACACACACACACACACACATATATATATATACATACATTTTAAGGCTGTCTATTTACATTGTTTCCAGTATGGGGCTATCACATATAGTGCTACTATGAGTTTCTACGACATGATCTTTGGTGAACATTTATAAGAATTTTTCCTAAGGAACATGGGTACACATAAACTTTGGGCTCAATGGTGCATGTCCAACTATACTGAACTGGGTAATGGCAAACGTTTTTTAAATTCATCATACCAATGGATACATACAGTAGTAATGTAGTAATAGAGGGTCTATTGGTAGCAAATTCATACTTATATACACAGTTGTGTTCACTGTGTATGTAACTCCACACTGACAGTTAGTGTCCATTAGACATTGACTACTTTATTAGATTGTTCTTTGGTTTTCATTGTAACAGTTCAGAAATAAGCTATTATTCTGATAATTTTTCCTTTGTAAGTAATGCTTTTGTACTATGGCTATTTCTAGAGTTATCTCCTTGTCTGATATTTATCACTTCACTGTACAAAATGGGTTTTAACATTCTAGAAAATTCTTAGCCACTATCTCTTAAAATAAAGCTTCTTTATATTCTTTATCTATTTTCATTCTGAAATGAAATCAAATATATATTAGACAGTCTTATTCTATGAATGTGTCTCCAGCCATTTTTCTCTTACTTTTAATCTTTCTGTGTAATACTTCAGATAATTTCATAGCTATTTTGTCAGCCATGTCTTATTTATCTTTAACATTTCCATGAGATATATATATAGCATTTATAATATATATTATGCATTATATATGTAATATGTTATATATGTTATATATAACATGTTATGAATATATATATATATAATTATTTCAAAGTATTAAGGGGGTACAAATGTCTTTGGCTACATGGGCTGTTTTTGCAATGTTTGAGTCAGGGTTATAAGTATGCCTGTCACTCAGAGACTATTCATTGTACCCATTAGGTAGTTTATGCCTATCTCCTCCTAACTTCTCTCCCTGCTTGATTTCCATTGAATTCTACTTTCCTCTGAGTACATGATCACTCATCAGTAAGTTCCAATTTAATAGTGAGTAAATGTGATATTTATTTTCTCATTCTTTAGATACTTCACTTAGGATAATGGCCTCCAGACCATTCAAATTCTTGCAAGTCATTAAATCATTCTCCTTTATGGATGAGTAGTATTTCATGGTATAAATATGCCACATTTTGTTAATCCACTCATGAATTGATGATTTGGATTTATTCCCCACCTTTGTAATTGTAAATTGTGCTGCAATAAACATTTGAGTGAAGGTGTCTCTTTGATGAAATAATTTATTTTCCTTGGGGTAAATATGCAATAGTAGGATTAATGAGTTGAATTTTCATTATGAGTTTTCCATAGAGGTTGTACTAATTTGCAGTCCCTAAAACAGTGTGAAAGTGTTTCTTTCTCTTTGCATCAATAACATAAAATATTTTCATACATTTTTTACTTAATTTTTTAAAAATCATAACTCTATACATTTATAGGATACAATGTAATAATTTGATATACAATGTGGAATCAAACTAATTAACATAAACATCACCTCACTTACTTATTTTTTGTGGTACAACATGTATGATATACTCTTAGTTGTTATGAAATGTACACTTCATTTTGTACACTAGGTAAGATCTCGTCAAGTACCCTCCCTCCACCACCCTCCACCATTCTCCATTCTTCTGTCTCTTATCTCTTCTCTCCCCTCTTTCTTTCTGGACTATCTTTGCATTTTACCATTTGTATGAATGTGTAAGTTTTTATATATTGGTTTCATAGTAGTATTAATTACATTAGGTACTTTTTTTTTTTTTTTTTTTTTTTTTTTTTTTTACCATTCTGGAGATACTTCATTAAGAAGAATATGTTCCAGATCTATCCAGGTAAACCTAAAAGATGTAAAGTCTCCCTCTTTTTATGGCTGCATAGCATTCCATGGTATACATCCACCACAATTTGTTTATCCATTCATGGGTAGATGGGTATTTGGGATGCTTCCACAACTTGGATATTGTGAATTGGGCTACAATAAATGTCTCAGTGCAAATGTCTTTGTTGTAAAATGATTTTTATTCATCTGGGTAGATACCTAGTAATGACATTCCAGGATCAAATGGTAGGTCAACTTTTAGTTCCATAAGAATTCCCCATACTTCTTTCCAAAAAGCCTGTATTAGTTTGCAGTCCCACCAGCAGTATAGAAGTGTTTCTTTCTCTCCACATCCACTCCAACATCTGCAGTTTGGGGATTTTGTGATGTGGGCTAATCTTACAGAGTTAGGTGTTATCTCAAAGTGATTTTGACCTGCATCTCTCTGATGACTAAAGATGATTAACATTTTTTCATGTGTTTTTTAATGACTTTTTAATAAAAGCTATTCAAACTAGAGTAAGGTGATATTTCATCGTGGTTTTAATTTGCATTTACTTGATGATCATTAATGTTGAACATTAAATATGTTTATTGGTCATATGTCTATTTTCTTTTGAAAACCTTCTGTTCATGTCTTTTACATACCAGTTAGTGGGATTATTTTTGTTTTCTTGCTGATTGGCTTGAGTTCTTTGTAAGATCATGTTATTAGCCCTTTAATGGATAGTTTGTGAATATTTTCTAACATTCTATAGATTGTCAATTTGTTCTGTTAATTATTTGCATGTCTGTGAAGAAGCTTTTTAACTTAAGTCCTATTTATTTATTTTTGTTGTTTCTGTGATTGTCATTGGGTACTTCTTTATAAATTCTTTGTCTAGGCCAATATCTAGAAGAGCTTTTCCAACATTTTCTTCTAGAATTTTAATGGTTTAATTAATACCTTGCATTTAAGGTTCAACCTGTCTTGTATTAATTTTTTTAGTGTTGAGCAATATGGTTCCTGTTTTATTCTTCTGCATGTGGCTATTCGATTTTTGTAGCAGCATTTATTGAATTAGGGCTTTTCTCCACCGTATACTGTTTTGTCAAAGATCAGTTGGCTATGTATGGATGAATTGTATCTGGGTTTTCTGTTATGTTACATTGGTCTATGTCTCTATATGTATGATGATGCCATGATGTTTTGTTTATTATATTCTAGTTTGTTGTCTGGTAAATTGATGCTTCCATATTTTTTCTATATTCTTAAGATTATTCTGGATATTGAGGGTAATATCTAGTTCCAAACAAATCTCAGAATTATGTTTTTCAGATCTTTTAAATATGATGTTGGTATTTTGTTAGAGATTGCACCAAATCTGTAAATCACTTTGAGTAGTATGGGCATTTTAATATTGATTTTACTGAGCCAAGAGCATAACAGGTTTTTCTACTTGTTTGTATCTTTTGAAATTTCTTTCCTCAATGTTTCGTAGTTCTCTTTGGAGCAGTCTTTTACCTTTTTGGTTAAGTATACTCTCAGGAATTTTATTTTATTTATAGCTGTTAAGAATGGTAGTGAGTCTTTGATTTGAATCTCAACTTGACTGATATTGATTTATAGGATGCTACTGATTTGTATATATTAATATTCCAATGTTTAAGTTTGCTGAATTTATTTACCAATTCCTGGAATCTCTTGGTGGAATCTTTGGAGTGTTGTAAATATAAGATCACATCATTAGCAAAAATTAATAATTTATACTCCTCTTTCTCCATTTGGATATCCTTTCTTTTTCTTGCATGATTCCTCTGGCTAGGACTTCCAGGTCTATGTTATATACAAGTGTTTACAGTGGACATTTTCTCTTGTTCCAGTTCTTACTGGGAATGCCTTCAAATTTTTGCCAGTGAAATATTGGCTGTCGGTTTGTATATATCACTGTTACAATTTTGGGATATGTTCCTTCAATGCCTGGTTTGCTGAGAATTTTGATCAAGAGATTTCTGAATTTTGTTTAATTTTTTCTAGCATCTATTTCAATGATCATCCTATCTTTGCTTTTGCTTCTGTTTATGTGGCAAATACCTTTTATTGATTTACATACATTGAACCATCCTTGCATACCCAGAATGAAGTCCAGTTTGTCATGGTGGATTTTTTTTTTCTTTTTTAGTTTTTGGCCAGGGCCGGGTTTGAACCCGCCACCTCTGGTATATGGGCTAGTGCCCCACTCCTTTGAGCCACAGGCGCCATCAGGATTTTTTTTTTTTTTTTAATATGTGTTGAATCTGGTTAGCTAGAATATTATTGAAGATTTTTACATCAATATTTATAAGGAATATTGGTCTTTTATTGTTGTTGTTGCTGTGTTTTTTCTTGGTTTTGTTATCAAAGTGATACTGGTTTTGCAAAAGGTCAAGAGGATTCCCTCTTTCTCAAAGTTATGGAATAATTTCTGCAGTATGAGTAACAACACTACTTTGTAGATCCGATACAATTTGACTGTGAATCTATCTGGTCCAGGGCTTTGTTGTTGTTGTTGTTAGGAGAGTTTTAATTGCTGTTTCAATTTTGTTGCTCATTATTGGCTGGTTTAGAAGTTCTCTTTGAGTTTTTGGAGATTAAGTGTTTCCAGGAATATGACGATTTTCTCTATATTTTTGAGTTTATGTGCATAGAGATTTTCATAGTATCCACAGATGATATTTTATATTTCTTTGGCATCAGTTATAATATCTCCTTTTGTCATTTCTGATTGAGCTGATTTGACTCCTTTCCATTCTATTCACTTTTAGTTTAGCAAGAGGTATACAGCTTTTTAAAATTATCTTATTAAAGAACCAAACTTTTATTTCATTGATATTCTGTATTATTTTCTTATTTTTAATTTCATTCAGTTCTTCTCTGACCTTAGTTATTTCTTTTCTTCTGCTGGCTTTTGAGTTTTGTTTGCTCTTCATTTTTTAGTTACTTAAGACAAGTCATTTGATTAATTTAGGACATTTTAATCTTTCATGTAGCCATTCAAGCCTGTGTATTTTCCTCTAGAACCATTTTTATTGAATCCTATAAATTTTGAGATGTTTGTGTCCTCTTTGTCATTCAGTTCAAGGACTCTTTTGATTGCCACCTAAATTATGGACATAATCTTTGTTCAGCAGCAGGTTTTTAATGTAGAATTGGGTGTTTTCCTTGGAGTTGATTTCCAGTTTTATCCCACTGTCTAAGAAGATACACGGTATAATTTCCATTTTGTGAATTTGTTAAGCCATGTTTTGTGGTCTAAAATATGATCAAAATCGAAGAATGTTCCAGTTTCTCAGGAGAGATAGGCAAAACTCTCTCCTCTGAGGCTAGTGTTGTAGATATTGCTCTGCCTAAGGTCTCTCCACAGAGGTGACAGTGGCAGCTAGGTGATGGTATCCAGGTAGTGGTCATGAATTCCTGGTCTGCAGGCCTTTGTTCAAACTGGATCACAGTGTACTAGGACCTCAAGCCTGGGAGTTTTCTGGTTGGGTGTTGGATTTCAAAGCAGTTCCTGAAGCAATGGTGGAGGATCCAGGGTGGGGTCTTGGGGGCCAGGTATAGTGCTGGAGTCTCCTAGTAGTGTCTTAGTCCTTGCAGTATCTGTGCAGGCACAGAAGCAGAACCCTGGGCTCTGGTGTGTGAGCCTCAGAAATGAGATGGGGGATGAGCCATAAATAGGGCTTCTGAGTAGGGCTTGAGAAATAGCAGCAGAGTTATGGGGATAACAGGGCTAATCTGACCAGGAGAGTGAAGTCAGGGCTGAGAAGCAAACAGGTAGTTGGGAATTGGTGGGCATAGTTGGAGGCAAGCAAGTGGCAAGCAGATCTGCAGGCTTGGTGACCTATGCCAAGTCAAGTGGACAGAGATTAGTTCTAGCATCCAAGGACTGCAGATTTTTACCCTGAGTTCTCCCCACAGCACCCAAGGCCCACCAAAATACCCAAGCCCAAGCCTCTTAGGTCAAAGCACATGTGCTGAGATTTCGGTGTGCTGTTGCGACGGGGCATTTGTCTTCCCTTCACCAGGTACAGCTTAAAGGAACCACCTACAAGTCAACTACCTTCCCAAACTGAGGTGGGGGGCAATATGAAAGCTACAGGCACAAAGCTGAGGCCTGTGCCAACCTGGTGTCATGCACTCCAGAGTTCAGTATGGTTTTAATTGCTGCCTGATGTCCACCTCCCCTTATGTTTGGTGCCAAATCTCTACACAGATTCCGGGCAAGTTCCTGATCTGTGACAGTGGAGTGGGCCATCTCATAACTTGGCCACCGCACCTGCAGGGTGAGCAAAGTGCCCTAGCACTGGATCCTGCTCATCTTCCCTGCACAAGCTTCCCCATTGCCTTTTTATTTTTCCACCCTGAGAGTTCCATGCTACTTCTCTGTGGTTTCACAATATTGCTTCTGAGAATAGGTATCCATAACTATACATATGCCACCTATTCATTCTTCTTTCCTTGGGAGCTGTGACTGCTTCTAATCTGCTATTCTTCCCCTCCTGACATCTCCTTCTGATGGTACCTTCAGGATAACCTCTCTTAATGTCCAGCGGCTGGACTCCATGCCTATTCCTGCTAGTGGCCACGGGGGAAAGTTTCCTTGGGCAGAGAGGTGCACTTGCAACTTGCTTGGCAGTAACTTCTTTCCCTGAAGCAGCAGCATGTTCATGGACTAGTGCTATGAACTGGCCTTTTCAGCACTTGCTCTAGGTCATGTCTGGGGCCAGAGTTCCCCCCCCCCCACACCAGTATCAAATGTCTTACATGGCTCCACCATGGATGTCTGCTTTTCTCCACCATGGATTGCTGCACACTGCATCCATTGTGCAGGCTGGAGCCCCCAAGATGCTCTATGATACAGTTTTTAAAAATTCTAAAACTACGTTTTTATTTTGAGGAGACATAATTTGTTCTTTTTCAAATATGCCTAGCATTTTATATTTTTTTACGCTTCAAATTTTCCAATTAAGTGATTAAAAATACTCACGGATAATATTTTCTACATCTGATTTTGTAGTTTTTGTACATCTGATTTCTATGACCTGATGTGCTGACTGGTCTCACTCATGATGACTTTTTTCCCCTTGTTTGCATTTTGTGACTTTCAGCCATGATGTCATCTAAAGACTATCATTTATATTTTTTGAAGCCATAGTTGAAGGATGGTTCTGATTCTGGATGGTTTGGTTTTGTGAGTGTCTAGGCTACTGTCAAAGTGGCAATTTTTACTATCTAGCATGCTGCACTATAGAAAATAAAAGTTTTCAAAATGGTGAAGTTCACAGAAGGAAAGTCAAAGACCAAGAGCAGTAGAAAGGGTTATGGCCTGATGAAAACCTGACAAATTATCCTGCAAGTCATCAACAGCATTTTAAGAGTTTTAAAGAGGAAATAAATGGCAAGGTCATTATTTGTGTTTTAAATAAATTTTCTTGATGACAGTGTGGACAGAGGATTTAAGGCAGGGAAAAGCCACAGGCAAGATCGATGAGGTGGCTCTCTTCTGCAATATTTCAGGCAAGAAATGATAAACCTAAACTAGGCAGCAGAGATAAAATAGTATGGGATGGATTTGGGGAATATCAGGAAGTAAAATAGACAATATTTCCTGATGGATCGAAGGAGGATGATACAGAAAGAGAATAAATGGAGTCTAGATGAAATGCAGAGTCCTGGTTTGGGTGAATGGCTGTATTGCCATTCACGGAGGGACAGGAGGGATAAAGGGGAGAAGCTTCCACTCTTTCTCAGAAACTTCTCAGGTTAATTTGCCTTTGAGGCAGGTCAGGGACATTGAAATACTGTAAATGGAAGGCCTTGCTTATTTATGTTTTTACAAATACGTATTAAGTCAATATGTCCCAGGTTCTGTGCAATTTCAGTATGATGATCAGAGGTTAGGTCCAAGTATATAGACACAGATTTGGAATTTATCAACAGAAACACTGCAGGTAAAACCAAAAGTATTATACGGTTGACTAAAGAGCATTTTTCGAGATGACAAAATGAGACTTAAATGACAGAATTGTGGGGAAACTGTTCTAATGTTGGTGGGATAGGAATCTGAGAAGGGAAACGTAGTAGAGTGGTAAGTGCAAACAGAAAAATGGAGCTAGAATTATAAACTCCAAGGAAGTATAGATTTATAAGTGCAAACAATGTAAAATAATTTTTATAAAATTGTATCAAATTTAATAGAAACGTCCAGTGATATAAATCAAGATAAATATTTGATGTTTATACAAAGCTCATTGATCACTTCATTAAAAGGGATTCAAAGGAATGCCCTCGTGAGAAACTATTAGAGGTCTACTGAGAAGTGAGAACCACAAACAGATGGAAGCAGAAAGGGGAAAAAGAAAGAAACACTAGTAGCTTGAGGTTTGGAAATGGTCTGAGGAAATTTTTCCTTTTTAAAAAAATTATTAGAGACATCTTACAAGGGTACATGTGAAACTTAGTAAATGTAGAATATAAATGTCTTAACACAATAAGCATTGTTCTTCTTATCCATCAATGGATAAGAAGTAGGACACCTGTCATTTGAGATACAGACATTTGCAGAAAAGAAGGAAGAAAATTGAGGAAGTTTATACCTGATCAGTTTTACATATTTTACCTATGTTTAAATGATATCATAATATTTTCGGCATCATAATCACTACTGAGAAAATAGTGAACACGTTTGAGTACACCCAATATGACAAGTAACATATGAAAGTACCTTCATTATCTCCTTTGATTCTTATACATGTACCAACTCCGTGAGGCACCACTCCTTCCCTGCTTCCTCCATATCTTCTCTTTTATATGATGGGGAGTCACAAAGATTCTAGACAAATCATCCACTGCCAAAGTTAGGAAGGGGAAGAGCCAGAATTTGACTTTAAGTGATGGACTCCAGGGACAGCACTCCTCATCCATTCTCAAATCAGTGCTAGAGGATATGTATTTATGTTTCTCTGAACTCCTACCTCAAGACTGAGTCAGGACAGCAAACAGCTCTTTGTGATATTAGACCTTATGGAGCTTCTGGATCAGGGAAGAGATTGCAAACCATGACTGGACACCAGCTCATTCCTGCTGTGGGCTTTTTCCACTTTCTAGGAATTGGCTCTTTTAGGGCCAAAGACAGTCTGATCACTTTGAAGGGAAAGTTTTAGGAGGAAGCAAGAGGAAAACAGCATCTGAGGATAATCCTGTTAAGAGTAAACCAATACCAAGGGAGGGAGCAAGGGACAACAGACATAGAAAGTTCTCGCTGCTAAATACTAGTGAATTTGTAAAATGACATTTTTAATAGAAGGTATAATAAATTGTATGTTTTGCATCACACATGCAGATGGTATAAATGTTTCAATTACTGGGAAGCTGATGTGCTAATTTCTTTAAAAAATATATTTGAACAAAGAAATTATCTGTTATTTCATCATCTCAATAAAGCAATTGCTTTCATTTTTTGTAAGCACTATACATGTATAGTTTCTGTGAAAGAAATATTTTACTGTCTGCTTGTTTTAAAATAATGACAGAACTATTTCCTTATAACAATTTAATATCTTTGTAATGAGTTTATTGTACTTCATCAAGGAAATGTCAGTTTAGTACTGGCCATAGCTAATGCTGCGATGAACATGTTGATTTTTATAATACTTGCCTCTGAGGAATGAATTCCTGAGGATAAATACTCATGGAAAGGATGATTAGGTTAGAGAAAATTAACCTTTATGTGTTTTGCTACAGAATAGCTGATTTGTAATTTTTTTTCAATTTATTTTAAGTGTTTTCATTTTTATATCCTCTTATAAAAAAGGATGTATAGCCTCTATTTTGGGAGGCCAAGAGTTGAGAATTCAAGGGCTAATACGTTATTGTAAAGAATTTCTGAGACTAATGCAGAAGCAAAGGAGAATCCACAAGAGGCAGAACCTTTTCTACGTCTCTGTTGACATTTCTGCTGTGGTCCCATCATGCAAAACTCCCTTCTGGCACCCAAGGTGCTCTCAGACATGAGAGAGAGGGAGGCAGAGGCTCATCTCTGGATCCCACGCACAACGAGGCGGAGGTGCTCAGTTCAGAAGTAAGTGAATGACTGGGGAAATGGATAGATGGGGAATATTTTTGGTTTAGAATTTTCTTTGGTAAAATAATTTCCTTTGGAAATCTTGTCATATATTCTACCCTTAGTCCTCTGTTCTTTTATAAAATTCCTTTTTTGGAAGTTAAACACAAATCAGTCATTTCATGTAGCAAAGACTGGCTTGTTACTTTTGTTTTAAATTGTTCCATGATGGTGTCCTTCCTTTTCTTCTTTCTTACTTGGCAAAGTGAAAGCAAAAAATCCAGTGGAGATGGAGGGAAGATCCTGGAATATTGGGGCAATACAAGATGGAAAGAATGAGGACTCCACCTGATGAAAGTCAGCACAGCTGTACTGACAGTGAGAATACACCTCCAGCATGTACAACCATGACATCGGGAGTTTGGTCATTAGACATATTGTGTTCACTACCCTGATATCACTACCCTTTGTGGAATGATGAGAAAGTCTACAGGCCTTTGCTAAACACTTCAGGATGATCATCCAATCCCGAGCCAGAAGATTTAAGCAAATCTTTAAGGAGCTCAGAAGCTGGGGCCAAGTCTCCAGCTGTTTTTGCCATGAGTGCTGAGGGCACAGACCTGTAAGCCTAATGAGATTATCATTTATTTCCAGACTATCTGAAAGATCTGGGATGTAGTATTCTGAATATAAATTGATAATTCTGCTCAGGTAAAAGGGCATGACAGCTTTGCCTTTAGATATGTCTCTATTCTAGGAGGGTTTTATTTATTTTTCAACATCAGCACTCTTTGGCACTGTTACATGGACACAGTGATTAGGTGCTAAGAGTGTGAGTGTGGCCTCTGGATTATTAAACCGCTCCATTCATGCAAGGTGAACAATCTGAATTCACTATCTGTAAAGCCACACGAGGCATAAATGACTGTGCGATCTCCCATGTATGGTTATGCAGATGGGACTCTGGGGGAAAGCCACCTCACATGGAGAGATATCTGCCTGAGGTGATTAGATTGGAATTAAATTTTATTTAAATGTATGAACATTTTTAATAAGGCTCTAGAGGTATTACAAAGTTTGCAGAATCCTTATATTGGAAAAATGTTTTATTTTGCTTGATAACATGTAGAGAAGCCCTTATTGTGATTAGCATTTGAATAGCAGGATCATCTTAATACTCTTGTTATTAATATGACAGATTTGATTTTCTCAAAGGTGACAATTGAACCCAATTCTCAGATCAGTTAATCCATGTATTTATGTAAATTGAACTTTTCTACCTTGTAATTTGGTTCTGGAGTACATTGGATTTCCTCCTGCCCTGTGGGACTCAGACATCAATTTAAATCCCAGAGTAACTGGCCTACTTTCCACTCTACATGAAGACTTAGGTTTCTTCCCTGAGTTTTGATGGTTGTCCACGTTTTATGCTGGCAACAGGCAGTCTAACATCACTTGTGGGTGCTTGAATCTCTCTGAAGCTGCATCTGTTTCTGAACCACATGCTTCAGTTGGGTCTACATCTGCGTAAAATAAATGACAGTACCTGAGTGTTCCCTGGTGCCTTTTATATAAAAGTAAGAAGTCATTCCACGGGGAGAAGAAAGATGAGGTTAGCACTTTTTTTTATCCCTTAATTCTCCTAGTATTTACTTTGGTTGTTAGACCCACCAAGTTCTCTTTCTAAGAATTGCCCTGCTAATTTCTATTGTGGTCAGCTTCCTTCTAGCATTAGTCCATGTTACATCACATCTATTTCCACCTGGGAACACATTCCAGAGCATCTCTGAAGACTGTCTGTGGTCCTCAGTCTACATGGTGAGTTCCTGCACAGTCAGTGCATCTGCTACTATTTCCGCATCTGTCAGAAATAAAGCTGGAAAGAAATTCAGATTATTAAAAAAATAATGGCACAGTCTCAATTGCAAATGGATCCCGTGCCTTGGCCATTTCATCCAGGCCAGGTCTCATTGAGTCCTTCACATTTAATTGGTATCTCTTCTCCAGTAAACTTCCAAGGGCTCCACATTTGGTCCTTCTCAAGTCTCCAGTCTTCATTGTCAATCTCTCTTCTGTATACAAGTTCAGACAATTAAGTTCATGAATTTATCCTAGAAAATGTGCTGCATACCTCATTGCTGAATATTGCTCTGGTCACCTTCAAAGTACTCACCTTGGAAAAGTACTGACTTTAGCTTGTAGTCCACCCTTCCATCTACTTTTCTAGGACAACTAATCAAATTTAATTGTCAGACTTTCACATGATAACAGCTCTGATAGCCATTCTAGAATGAATTTGAAAATTGCTATGAAGGGTGGACTAGGCACTGGCATTGGCACATAGCTTCCTGAGGGGAATACTTTGAAGGTGACTGTAGTGACAGCAATGAGGTATGTAACACCTTTTCTAGGATGAGTTTGCAGACTTAACTGTCTGACCTTGCATATTGGTATGCTTATTACCCCTCAAAAGTTCCTACTCCTTTTTCCTCTGGGACCATTCTCTGAACTCTTATATTTTCTTGGTTTGCTTGAATCTTATTCATTCTTCAAAGCTAAACTCAAATTCTACCTCTTTTAAAAGAGGGTAGAAATCCTCCTAAACTTCCTGACAAGAGGTTTCTACACTTCCAAGGTTTAGTCATCTCCAAGATGTTGTTAAGAACCAATTGGACTGTGTCATAACAGCCAAGCATTTTCAAGAACAGAGAAAGAAATGAATTAAATACCAAGAAATCTGGATTTTACTTCCCTCTCAGTCGCAAACATAATTTATGACCTTGAGAAACCTAATCCTCCTCTTTAATTTTCCATTTTATTTTTCTGAAAAAAAGAGTACTATATGAATAAACTCTCTCATAAGAAGTTGCAATCAGAATATTGAATTAGTTATAATTTTAGAATAGTAAAATATTATATATTTTTACCAGATCTTATATAAAAAAATCACAGAGTATCTTTCAAACTTAGTAGATGTAATAGTTATTAGCTGATGTACATTAAGAATAAATCTGTAAGAAAGAATATGTAAACTGTACTTGATAATCAGTATCTTTATTTTAGAACCACACCAGGGATACTTTATTAAATCTGTAGATTGCTTGTCCATACCTCCCAAAGCAATCTACAGATTTAATGCAATCCCCATTAGAGCACCTCTGTCATACTTTAAAGATCTGGAAACCTAGTACTTCATTTTATATGAAAACAGAAAAAACCTCAAATAGCCAAGACATACTCAGAAGTAAAATCAGGTGGAATTATGCTACCAGACTTCAGACTATACTATAAATCTATAGGGATCAAAACAGCATGGTATTGGCACAAAAATAAAGAGGTAGATGTATGCAATAGAATTGAGAACCAAGAGATGAATCCAGACACTTTTCATCATTTGATCTTTGATAAAGCCTATCAAAAACTTAAATTGGGGGAAAGACTCCCTATTTAACAAATGGTGCTAGGAGAATTGGCTGGTAATTTCTATAAGGCTAAAATTGGACCCACATCTTTCACCTCTAACAAAAATTGACTCTCACTGGATAAAAGACATGAAACCATAAAGATTCTTGGAAAGAGTGCAGGGGAAACACTTGAAGAAATTGGCCGGAGAAAACTTTATGAGGAGGACCCCCAGGGCAATTGAAACAATACAAAACAAATACAAACAATACAAAAAATACATTACTGTGATCTGATCAAACTAAAAAGTTTCTGCACTGTCAAGAACACAGTAAGTAAAGCAAGTAGACTGCCCTCAGAATGGGAGAGGATATTTTCAGGCTACGTTTCCAACAAAGATCTGATAACCAGAATTCCCAGAGAACTCAAACTTATTAATAAGAAAAAAACAAGTAATCCCATTTCACTATGGGCAAGAGTCCTGAACAGAAGCTTCTCTGAAGAAGACAGGCACATGGTCTACAGAACACATGAAAAAATGCTCATCATCTTTAATCATCATAGAAATGCAAATCAAAACCACGTTGAGATACCATCTAACTCCAGTAAGAGTAGCCCACATAAAAAAATTACAAAACTATAGATGTTTCCGTGGATGAGGAGAAAAGAGAACACACCTCCACTGCTGGTGGGAATGCAAACTAATATGTTCCCTTTGGAAAGAAGTTTGGAGATCACTCAGAGATCTAAAAATGGAACTGCCATTGGATCCTGCAATTCCTCTACTAGGCATATACCCAAAAGACCAAAAATCACTTTGCAAAAAAGATATTTGCACCAGGTTATTTATTACAGCTCAGTTCATAATAGCCAAATCATGGAAGAAGCCCAAGTGCCCACTGACCCATGAATGGGTTAATAAATTGTGATATATGTATACCATGGAATATTATGCAGCCTTAAAAAAGATTGAGACTTTATGTCTTTTATGTTTACACAGAGTGACCTGGAACATATTCTCCTGAGTAAAGTATCTCAAGAATGAAGGAAAAAGTATCCAATGTACTCAGTACTTCTATGAAACCAACTTATATTTACTCATACTTTGTTATGAAAGATAGAACACAAGTATAGCCTAGGATAAAAGAGAGAAAAGGAGTGGGAAGGGAGGGCTGGGGAGGTTTGATAGAGGGAGGGTAAAAGGCAGGACCACACCTACGGAGCATATTGCAAGGGTACAAGTAAAATCTGTCAAGTGTAGAACATAAATGTCTTAACACAATAATCAAGTAAATGAGGCGAAAGCTATGTTGATTAGTTTGATGTAAGCACGTCAGATTGTACAAAAAAATCAACACATTGTACCCCACATATGCATAAATGTATTCATGATCTATGTGTATATGACTTAATAAAAAAATAAGAACCGCACCATGTATTAATCCTTTAAATACATATATGGTACTTTTCTATCATGACAGCAAGAATATTATTCTCTCCTTAATTTTTTTTTTTTGTGTGTGTGTGTATCCTTTGAGATAGAGTCTTGTTCTGTTATGAGAAGTAGTACAGTGGGATCACTGTAACCTCAAACTTCTGGGCTTAAGTGATCCTCCTGCCTCAGCCTCCAGATAGCTGGAACTACAGGCATGTGCAGCCACACTCAGCTATTTTTCTATTTACAGTAGAGATAAGGTATCACTCTTGCTCAGGCTGGTGTCAAATTCCTGGTATCTAGCAATCCTACCACCCTAGCCTCCCAAAGTGCTGAGATTACAGGTCTAAGCCATTGAGCTTGGCCTTTTCCCTTAATATTTTTCAGCAAATACTTTCCTTCTATGTTTATACACTGTACATCAAATGACATTATACCTAAATTTAAAATGCTGCAAGGTTTGTATAGATGTTATATTGGCTGATCTAAGTTTTTCCAGTGAAAATAATGGCATACCTGTGCAAAATTCAGAAAAAGACTTGTACATGCTGCAGGCTACTATTGAGAACTTCAGTTACTTTGAATATTTCTGGATCTGGGAGCTGGTGGCTGTGCTCTCCAGCCTCTCTGTGGTTGATTAAGTCCCCTGGAGAAAAAGGAAGCAAGTTTTGCTGCAAGATTGATAGCTGAATGAAGAAATGAAAAGCTGTTTCAGTGAAGTTTTGAGAAAGTGACTCTTGCAAACACCCAGCAGCAATTCTGCCAAGCATGTGGAGTAGCAAGTGGGTTCAGCTTTCAAACATTAAAGAAAGAGGAAATTCTTTCTTCTAGACCAGTCTGAAGGAAGAGTGAAATGGCCCTGCCAGGGTGGAGAGGTAGGATCACAGCCTTCTGCTGACAATGACTGCTAACAGGCTGTAGCTTTTGTCACGTCATGCTGCCAGCCTGAACCCTATTGCTGACAAAGACAATGACCTTCGGTAGACTTGATTCACTAAAATGAGAGTCCATGAGGAAATACATTTGCATAATGTAAAGAGAGTGTGTGTTATTGCTGAAGATGAATGTCATGTATAATAAAAATGCTAGGCATTCTGTCCTTCCTAACTAAATGAATATCCCCAGGGTCAGTCACAACCAAAGTACAGAACCTCAGAGCATAAATTAGTTGAAGATCTAGTAGAGTTTTCAGTCTTTTTAGACATCTCTGATGCCCTCCTTGGTACAAAGCAGAGGGTGGGAGATATGACAAATGCAATGAAAGGTTGGAGTTAGAGACAAATACTGATTTCATGTTTACTTATTGGGATCATTAACATAAATCATTTCTTTTGCTGAACTTCTGAATGTATATAATGGGGACAAATCAGCTAAGGGCATTGAATGATACAACAAAATACACAATTTTTAAATTATAATCTGTCATATTTCTAATTTCTTTGAGGGACTTCCAAACTGTTTTCTATGTGGTCATACAGTTTATACTCTCACCAGCAGTTCCTTAGATTCCCCCTTTTTTCTATATCCACACCAGTACTTGTTAATTTTTTATTTTTTTGAGAGCAGCCCTTCAAACTGGAGGAAAATGACATTTCACTGCAGTTTTGATTTGCATTTCCCTGATGATCAGTGACACTGAACATTTTTTCATAAATCCCTTGACCATTACTATGTCTTCTTTTTTTTACTGTTAAATCATAGCTGTGTACATTAGTACAATTGCCTGTACCCATTCTAAGATGCACCATAGATGTGGCCCCATCCATTACCCTCCCTCCACCAAAACCTCCCCCCTCCCTTCCCCTTCCTTGGCCCTTTCCCCATAGTCTTGTGCTATTGTTGGTGGGTTATAGCCTTCATGTGAAAGCTATAATTTAGCTTCATAGTAGGGCTAAATACATTGCATACTTTTTCTTTCATTCCTGGGATATTTTGCTAAGAAGAATATGTTCCAGCTCCATCCATGTAAACATGAAAGAGGTAAAGTCTCCATCTTTCTTTAAGGCTGAATAGTATTCCATGGTGTACATGTACCACAATTTGCTAGTCCATTTGTGGGTTGATGGGCACTTGGGCTTCTTCCATGACTTAGCAATTATGAATTGGGCTGCAATAAACATTCTGGTACAGATGTCTTTGTTATATTGTGACTTT
>CAUYPK010162428.1:0-31904 GCA_963574355.1 Loris lydekkerianus | reverse complement strand
GAATGAAGCCCTTCCTCTTATAAACGTGGTGTTTGGGTGCTCTTTCTCTCCGTTGGGCCTCGTCTTCCTGCAACACTGTGACTGGAACCAATTTTACCTTTTATTCTCCATCAGGACAAACCAATAGGTAGGCATTTTTCTTTGCTTAGACATGGAAACGGTTTTAACAGTGGCCCTTGTAAAGCCACAATGTACCAAAGGTACTAGGCCAAACGTTTATAACTTGTACAAACATCTCACATCCCCACATTAGCCAACTCAAGATGAAAACACGAAACTCCCTAAATGTTAACTGGCTCTACTCCCCTAATATTAAACATAAAAACTATATGGGAAATACAGAAACTCAAATAAAAGTAACATCAACCGGTCATAAATTGTAAACAAAAAACTACTTGTGTGACACCATGGATGACAAAATGGTTTACTGTATAAATTTTGGAATGAGGCAGACAAAAGGTGCAAATCCAGTTAATTTTCTCCTCCTCTTGCTTCAGCCTCATCCCCTTGGTATCCAATGTTTCCAATGCCAAGTGGTCACTTAGCAATTGCATTCTTGCTGCACTGTCTTTGTATGACTCCCTAATGTGTCAAGGTCAGCAATGGCTTCATCAAAAGTTGTCTTTGCAAGAATCTCATAATACAGTAGAGAAGCTAAGGGCCACACCCAGTCTGATAGGATGTGCTGACTGCATTTCTTTCTTGCCAATTTCAAAAGCTTTTGGGTGGGCTTGTTGTGACTGATACACAATCCTTTTCTTGTCATCACTAGCAGCAATCTCAGTCAAGTAACTGTAGTTGCATCTTTTCATTTTTCAAACAGAGAACTGTTCTCTGGGTGTGAAGCATTTTGAGGATTAGGAACTTTCCCTAAAGAGACAGTGTATCACTGCAGATATCTCTTGGCTCACCTCAATTTTCTCTCTGTAGTCTCAAGCCATCTACTGTTTTTAATCAGCAGTTTCCTTCTCTTGTTCAAAACTTGAGACCACCCTCCAAGACAGACTAAGGGCTCCTACAACATTCTTATAAGCAACAAAGAGAAGATTCCTCTCCTCATTGGATAATTCAGCTCCTTGCTCAGTTACTGACTTCATGCAGAAGTCATCATCTTACTTGGCCTGCTTGGCCACTTCATCATCTGCCACGTCATCATCTTACTTGGCCTGCTTGGCCACTTCGGCCTTCCAACCAGCTCATTTTTATCATGACTGGATATTCTGCGTTCGGAGTGCACGGTGGCAGATGGACAGCGGCTCAGTAGTCTGAGCAGCAACAGTGGCAGAGGCTGAGACTCTGAACATCTGGGTGTTAATAATGGTTTTCTGGAAATGACAACTTAGCCCTAATAATAGTTATTTTAACCAACAGCAACAGCATAGTATTTCCTCTACTGAAGGAAAGACAGGATTCAAAAAGGTCAATAATTCACAGCATGATACAGGGAAAAAAATTATGCCTGCCTACAACATATTCACCATTCAAATCATTTTCTTATCAATTGTTATCAATCAGTTGTTTCTGCCTATTTTGAAAATTGCTACTCAAAAGAACGTTAAAGGAAAAATAATTGAATACCACCAGAGAGTAAACAAAGGTAAACTGGTAGATTTTAATTGAGCAATGTATAAACTCCTACATGGAAATTTTTTTAAAAGCGAAAGAATTGACATTACAACTTTGGAACCAGATGTAAAACACTAGTTTGATGAGTTAATTCTAACTTTGAATTCAGAAAAATTCAAGACAGAAACACCTTGATTAGCATCATGAAAACGAAAACTAACTCACGCGGTCACTAACCTGTGAGTGAAGCCACTTTTGCAGCAACTTTTTCTGCGAAGCCAACTCTAGTATTTAAACCGGTCCCGACAGCGGTGCCTCCAGCTGCGAGCTCGTAGATTCTTGGCATGGCAGCTTTGATTCTTGCCATTGCATAGGCCACTTGCTGAACATAACCACTAAATTCCTGAAAAGAGAAGAAAATGAAGGTGGGAATAAACAATTCCAAACGGCTTATTAGTTACTTGAACTGCATTACTTAGAAAGTTTTAAAAATACATTTCAGCATACTCCATTATAAGCTACTCACGTGGTAGTTATACTATTTTAATTCATCTGATGAGCAAAGTATAGCACAGGATGAGAGTTTATAAATGCTAACTGACGTGTGATGTCACGATTCTCAAAGTCAGTGGACCTTGCACTGTATTCTCTAACTAATAGGTCTCTAACAGCAGCTTATTATTTACACAATTCACATATGCCATCCCACTCATCAATAACCTTTGCTAAGTGGAAAAACTGTTCATCCAAAATCTTTTGAAGAACTGTTTTGAATAAAGATAGCCTTTTTCAAAATGCTTGGATTTTTTCCCCTACATATCATATATAGACTTAGTTTTGTCTTGCAAAGAAGTATTCAAGTCATTATTACTGAACACAATATACAGAAACGCTACATTTCTATAGAAATCTTCTTTCAAAATAATTCACATTGCTGATTCTGTTCTTTATAAAATTTAACTACCTGTTCTTGTTGAGATGAAATTTTGGCTAGTACCTATTCTTGTGATAGCCAGAGCACTTGAGAATGATAGAGCAAATCCACACTGAATACCTCGCAGTTCCACTTCAGCATGTTAGATGCCAGATTGCACTTGCCTGAATACAGTTAAACTTATCACTTGTTGCAGTGTCACTTGAAATAGTAGCTTTAGCATAGAAATTTTGCTGATGCAAAATACAATAAAAAGAAATGACAGCATCTGGATATGTTAATACTTCACCTGTGCAATAAACTTCTCGTGTTTTTCTGTGATGAAAGGTGCACTGTCTGTACATACACTCGAAAAAATTACCAAATTCAATCCACCTTCATGACATTTATTTTCAAAGTTGAAGATATTTATTCCCTGTGTTCTGTTCACAAGAGTGCACAAAGTAACTCTTTATAGCAAAGAAGATCTTCTGTTATGACCTGAATGAAGTATAAACCCTATGCCAAGTCAGCAGTATCAGTTGATCGATTCAAAGCAACTGAATAATATATATTTTCCTTCTGAAGTATTGCATGAAGTTGTTGTGTTAAGTCAAAGGCTAATTCATGCTGCTGATCCATTAGGGTTCACCTTGAAGGAGGCAGTTGTTTGTATTCTGAAACATTAGCAGGGTCTAATCATCCTACAATTTCAATAATGCATTCTTCACAATTTCTACACCACTAAATGGCTTCCCTTTTTGTCCCGAGTATATAATTTCTTTATATAACTTCTAAAGATACTTTAGAAGTTGTTTCAGTAGCATTTTTTTTCCAGGTCTTACTGCTGTTAAAAGAGTTGTCTTCGCCTGTTTTTCATCTTTCAATTTCTTCAGTACAACATTACACGTGTCTCTCAAATTTAAAATATTTGTGGTCCTTATGAGTTTTATAATGCTGATAAGCATTGAATTTCTTCAATGTTCATATTGCAGTATCACAAAGCAAGGAAATCATCTTATCTCTGGCAGAAACAAGGTAATATTGCAATACTATTTTCTTCCTTCATAGTTCTCATGGTCTTCTGTGACAGGATGGGCTGTTAAGCAGAATTCAAAACCTCTGTCGAGCTAAGCAACTCACAAATTCCACATCAAACAGAAACAGCGTACCATTGTCAAAAGCTGATTACAGACTGGTGTGCTTGACTTCCTTAAACTCCTGCCCACCAGACTCGCGAAGTAGGGTGCCAGTCAGACAGGGAAGTTTTAACTAAATTAGCTGTCAATTTAGCCCTTGTGGCTTAACTTATGCTCTAAGTATGTTGGTCAAATTGGATGGAGAATTAATTCATGGGAACCTATTATATTCTTTGGTATTTTAAATAAATTCATTTTAAAAGTGAAATATAAATAACAAACAAAAATGTATTAGTAAAAATAAAAGGACTTGTTTTGTCCAATTTGGATTCAGTCGAAAGGCCACAAAGCCACAGGTTTTCCAACCCTGGGCTATACCACAGAGCTGGCTGTGTAAAGGGCTTCACGATGTGTTTGTGTAAAGTACACTCTATGATGTTTGCTCAGTGACGAAATCACCTAAGGACACATTCTTTTGCATATATCCCTGTCATTAAGCAACACAATTGTGTATGTAAGTATGTGTACACACACACACACACACACACACACAGCTCCCCACACCAGCTGGATTGACTTAGGAAATAATTTTGAATGGGAAAAAATGTACAATCTCAAAAGATAATTCCAATTAAATTAAGTATAAATGATTCTGATAAAATAAGTCAGACAGAAAAACAATTTTCTGTCCTAACAGGTAAAATGATGATTTTATATAGAAGGCCAAGTCATGGCCCAAATGCACTTTAGCATAGTGGTTTTCAACACATGACAAATCCAAAAAGGAAAAATTTAGAAACCCGAGGGATTCACAAAAGTATCAAATACATACATAGTCTCTCCTTAGAAATTAATTATGCATGGTACTAGGAACCACTGTTGAAAGAAAAATGAGAACAGTCCTCTGAGGCAAACTAATCTAGTGAGTTCAATTTAGTCCCATCATTTGTTTTCAATTAGGCATTTTGAGTTTTCTTCATTCATTCCACAATTAAATTAAGCTAAGCGATCAAGCTTTATTATTTACTACATCTATACAAAACCACCAATTAGAAGCTATCTCAGTAAGCAGTAGGCATATTCTCACACTCGCCTCAATTCTATGAAACTTACCTTCATTTCTGTGAAATTATTATTTGATAACTATCATTTGATACTTAGCACTTAAAATCACCTCCTGAGATAGAATTTGTGTATGTCCTACTTCCCAAAGTAGAGTATGAGCTTATAAACACAGAACCTTGACCTAGGAGTTCCTTACAGTTCCTTCACAATGAATACTATTAGATATTCTTTAAAGTAAAGAAACATGAAAACACTTCCTCATATCTTAGAGAAGAGAGTTCTATCTTTTGCATGTGATCAAGACAACTTTAAAGAGCAAAATCTACCTTGCTTAATCACTTTAAAATTCATCTTAAATAATCAACTAACTTAGAACAAGAAAGACAAAGAAATCATAATAATGGTATTGATGAAGATGGTGATGATGATGATTAACACTAACAGGTACTTACTATGTGCCAGGCCTGGTTCTAAGCATTGTACATGAATTGCTTATCAGTTTAGAACTTCACAACTATCCTATGAAAGAGAAATTATTTTCCTCATCTTACAGCTCAGAAAACCAAGATAAAGAAAGGCTACATAATCTTCCTATAGTTCCACGGCTTGTATACAGCAAAGCTAAGATCTGAAGCTGAGCAGGCTGGCCCAAAACTAGCTTACAGTCAGTATACTCTGCTCTTCTTCTGAGTGGACGTCAGTAGAAACCATTGACTGGTTGATATACAACAACCTTGGTCACTGAATTTAATTGTTATAAATTTGGCCTTTTAAATCAGTAAGATTTTGAGGGTGATATAGTGGCCATTTGTACCAAGCCCTGAATTGAGTAAAATTAGTCAAACTCCCATACCTGCCCAAGAGTAAGTGGAACAGCATCCTGTGTGTGAGTACGCCCAATTTTGATGATCTGCGCAAACTCTTTGGATTTTGCATGGAGAGCATCATGGAGCTTCTGTAGTCCTGGTAACAGCACTTCATGAACCTCTACTGCAGCAGCAATGTGCATTGCTGTGGGGAAAGTATCATTTGAGCTCTGTTGGAGATTTTGCAAAAGAAACAAAAATGTTAATTCAGAGCTAACAATGAACAAATTTGACCGTTTCAATTAACAAAACTCACTAAATACTCAAAACTCTCTATATAGTACTCAATTACATTTACGTGTGGCAAGTCACTCAGGAACAAATAAGAAGCAACTTGGCTTCTTACACATAACATGCTCAAAACTGCATTACATTCACCAAGTATTATATATACATGTTACAGAAAATACATATTACAGATGTCTGCTAAGAAATGGCAGCAAAACATTCAGAAGTGCAATTTACAACTACATTTGAAGACAAAAACATCTTCCATTTATACAGTATATACAGTGTTTCATGAACATTTATTAAGTTTAGAAAAATTCCATGAGGTAAGATCAACGCTTTAAAAGTAGGAAAGCCAAGTTCTTAGAGAGGTAGAACTGGCAAAGTGCCTTCCCTCGGGGACCTTCAGTCACTTTTATGATAATCTTCTCCATAGTTTATAGTCTCAGTCTAACCATGAGAAAGTATCATATACACCAAAATTGAGGAAGATTCTACAAAATATCTGACCGCTACGGTTAAAAGTGTCAAGATCACTAGGGTCTGTATGTCTCACCCGCCAAATTCATAGTTGAAATCCCATTCGCTAAGGTCATGGTATTAGGGGGTGGGGCCTTTGAGAGGTGATTAGGTCACAGGGCAGAAATCTCATGAATGAAATTAGTGCCCTTATAAAAAAAGAGACCCCAGAAAGCTGCCTGGACCCTTCTGCCACATAAGGACACAAGATGCCAACTGTGAAACAGGAAGTGGGTCTCCAACATACGATAAATCTGCTGGTGGCCTGATCTTAGATTTTCAGCCTTCAGAACTGCATAATTTCTGTTGTTTATAAGGTATCTGATCTATTGTATTTGTTACAGCAGCCCCAAGAGACTGAGATGATCACAAAAGGCAAAATTCTAAGAAAATGTCACAGATTGGAAGAACCTAAGAAGACATGTGACTCAGTGTTAATGTGTGGGATGGTCTGAATGCTGAAAGAGAAAAAACAGGTGGAAAAACTGGGGAAATTCTAAAAAGTCTGTTTAGTCGACAGTAACGTACTAACGTTAATTTCTTAGTTTTGATAAACCTGACATCATTATATAATATGCTAACAGTAAAGCAAGATGAGTGTAAGGAATAAACTTTTAAAAATATCCTTATAATTCTTTAATAATTATAAAATTATTTTAAAGTAAAGAGTTTTTAAAATAAACCAAACAATGAAAATAAACATATATACTAAATTTAGGTATCCTAAAAATGATTTTTATAAACTCTAAGATATGAAGCCAAGATTCCTAAAGTAATCAGATACATAAGAAGTATTCTTTTGTTGGACGGTGCCTGTGGCTGAAAAGGGTAGGGTGCTGGCCCCATGTGCCAGAGGTGGCGGGTTCAAAACCAGCCCTCGCCAAAAACTGCAAAAAAAAAAAGAAGTATTCTTTGTTAAAGAATATAAGCTAAATGAACTCTCCTTGTTAATAAGCCAATTCTTATTTTACATACAGACTTATCCAACCCACAGCCCAGGTGGGCAGTATGCAGATTTAGTGAGGACTTTTTTTGCTTATCTGTGGTGTCAGCTGTCACACAAAGCAGGCACCAACCATTTTTTGTTAATCAACTCTCTTTATGTTTCTGTATTTAACATGTGCCCAAGGCAACTCTTACTCTTCATTGTGCAGCAGAAGAAAAAAATGTTGGGAACTCCTGTTTACATGAAAAATCTCAGGTGTTCTTCTCAATGTATAACAAAAAAGAAGAAGAGATCGTATACCGACCTGGCTTTTATTAACATGATCATTGGGATGCACAGGGCTCTTGCTACCAAGTTCACCTCCTAATATTTCAATTGCTCTGTTGCTAATGACTTCATTTACATTCATATTCGTCTGGGTTCCGGATCCAGTCTGCCACACCACGAGAGGAAAATGATCATTTAATTTACCTTCAGCCACCTGCAGGCAAAGAGTTAAAAATAAATATTTTAAAAATAAAAAATAATATTCAATTTAGCGATCTTAGTCAACCATAACTAAATTCCATTCATAGAACTACTGATATTTTAAAGATGTTCACTGTTTTCATATGCTAATACTTATGGTGCCAGAGAGTTTGAATATAGTTATCCCACAAATCTAAGATTCTGCAGCCACCACTTGCTCCAATCACTGCTATTTCAGAAAGTAAAATATTATCTGTTCTGAATGGCATGACAATTCACTGGTTACAAATGAAAACTGAACCAAAGCCATCTTCCGTATTTTTCTCCAACTGCCTCCTGTTATAGCAGGCCACCTGTTAAGGCTGGCAAATAAATTAGGTTTTTGGATACATTTACCGTTGGTGCTCAGCAGGAATATCTAACAGATGTTACCACCAGAGTCAGCATGATAACGAGCCAGTGACATGAAAACGTGAGTTCACTAATAGCTACTTCATTGCACAGATGTCCAATGAGCAGCCAAATGTAGAAACAAACACTGCCCAGATTTACCCCCGTCTCTGTCGTATTTTTGTACTTTCCGCTCATGTGCTACTTTTTGGACTGTATGCTTTCTGAAAGAGTGCTGTGTATCTTCTGGAATGATTTTAGCTAAAGATCAATTGGTCCCCTTGAAAATAAACTTTTTTTTTCTAGTTGAATAGATATAATAGGTAATCAGTGCAGAAACTTTTGAGAACTGAGAAAAGCAGATAAAGGTCACTATGGTTCTGCTCCTCACAAGTCACGACAATTAGCATGTAGACCTCTCCTTCCAGCCTCCACACAGTAAGGGGTACGTGTGTGGATATATGAAAACACATTTTCTGTTCATTTTTCTAAATAAAATTAGGATTATAAATACATAATTTTTGCAAATTTTCTTATTTCTCATAGGCTAGGCTTTGTTCTACGCCAATATTAAAAAAAAAACAAAACTAATTTTCTGTAATTTATAATGTAACTATAACTTACCCAGAAACTAATATAGTTAGATATTGTACATTATTAGTGTAATGGACCATATTATATACTATCTACACAGTTTTTACACTATTATCTCTGCTTGCTTCCTTGAGGCAATGTTATTAGTACATTGGTAAAATTATACTCTTAATATAAATTATCAGATAATCAACCAGTTTTAAAAGGAACCATTGATACATCGTATAATAAAATAGGAAATTAAATAAAGTTCCAACAGTTTCCATCCACAAATTTTTCTAAAACCTGTATAAATTACAAAGGGAGTCAAGAGGTTTAAAAATAAAAGGAATAAAATCATTCAGAAATTTTGTCACAGTATTTCAAGCACCATATTAACATTCTCACTAAACAATAATGCTACAGCTTACCTGAAATTTATTTACTAAAAATTCACAGTGCCCTTTCCTCCTGCCAGGGTATGTCATCATCCAGTGGACGACAGGGATCTGCCATAATTAAATAAATACACTCAGCACCTCCTACCTCGTCTGCCGCCTTCATGATCGCATTAGCAATCTTCGGATCAAGACCATAGTCCTGGTTTACTTCAGCAGCTGCTCGTTTCAAGATGCCAAAAGCTTTAATAACTGGGACCTAAAATTAACCAGAAAAATATCTCAAATTTACAACTTATTATTATGAAAGTTTATCATTTAAGGCAGATACAAAAATTGGACATAAAACAGTAACTTAAGTAACATTATAACCTTCAGTTGTTTAGGATATGAAGATTAGACAGGCAAATAATGAACCAAGAATCAACATGATCATATATCTATTTGTTTAGGAAACCAAACAAAAGCAAATGCATTACTTCTTCATATAAATGTATGTGTGTGCCTCTCACATACACATACATACATACTCAAATAAACACAATGCAGTTTTCATACTATTTTTACATATATCCACATATGCATACAAAAAGCACACGTGCTTATTTCAAACACTACATATAAAAACAAATGGTCCTCAATCATTTCACAGGAAACAGCCATTATTTTCTTTAATGGGTCCCAAATTGCATTATGATTTTTTCCTCTCTTAAAAAGAAAAAGACCAATGATACATTTAACTGCCAATCAGTATGAGATTACTAGTTACCGGATCTGTCATAATTTCACCCTAAAGCCAAAAAACAGTATATTCTAGTGATGTCTTGATACTTCCGGTGATGAGTCACTGGAAATTTCTCTCACAAGAATTTTTTTTTTTTTTTTTAAACTCAGGGTTCTCTAGACTTAAAGTTGACAGCTTCTGAGCAGCTTTACGTGCAACCACACTTTCAAACCCTGTCTGCAGATCTCTTCATGGTCTATCTCAAATCACCTCATCAAATTTTAAAAAGATAAATTAAATAACTTTTGATGAGTTTTCATGAAATCACAACCTAGTTTTTGTAAGACAAGGGAATTATGAGTTATTGTCAAAATTAATAAAATTAGTACTACAGATATGTTACCAGATTTGAATGAGGACAGAGCAAAAGGCAGAAAGGAAGGTAAGGAAGAGAGGGATGAAGGTGTAAAAGAGAAGCTACAGTCCTTAGAGGGGAACCAAAGTGGAAAAAGATTAAAAAAAAAAAAAAAAAAGAGTAAGACACGTTAAACGCATAAACGTGGACTAAAGTATAAGCTGAGGGACAAAGAGAAAAGAAACAAAAAGAAAATTTTCATTGTGAATTTCAAGCAACTAAAATTGAAACATTATGTTTTATTCAAATGAAATAGAGACAAATAGAACATAGAATTAGAAATGTAAAAGTGTTAAACATGAAAACAAATGGGGATTTAAATTTCAACAAGAGTAAACTGCAGAATGGGCTGAACCACTAGCGAAGTCATAACTGAAATCTCAATCGACACTGGCCATCTGAATGGAAGGACCAATCCTAGTAATTATGGACCCATAAAAATGAAAAACGGTTATAACAGAAAGAGTTTTAAAATAAAATGGCAAAATGTTTCACTGGGGAGAAAAGGCAGGTTAAATACTCTCAATGTACTCACATTAGAAGTTCATAATCTTTTTTGGCTTTGTTTTCCTTTGGCTCTAAGTAAAAAGGGCAAAGTTTAATCATGCTACTCAGTTCGGAGTCCATGTTGTCTGTTTCATGTTTTTAAAAAGTTCAGGAAATTAATCCAGATGAAGTCAAATGTGACAAAATTGGTAACCCAGGTGCCTGCCCTTCACAGCTGCACAACCCAAATGGCTGCCTGGTCTCTGGAGCAGCAGCAGCAACCACCCACCCTGGGACCACACACCT
The DNA here is from genome assembly GCA_963574355.1 of Loris lydekkerianus. Taxonomy (NCBI): domain Eukaryota; kingdom Metazoa; phylum Chordata; class Mammalia; order Primates; family Lorisidae; genus Loris; species Loris lydekkerianus. The sequence goes on along the minus strand of CAUYPK010162428.1, from coordinate 20,902 downwards.
TGCTGGGCAGAGCAGACAAGCAGATCGTGAGCCATGCCTACTCCCACCAACACTGGCTGGGGCCGACCTCCTCACTCCCAGGCCCTGAATTACATGAGTCTGTTAGAGCTGTCACTATTCTTTGTCACCTAACCATGGAGTCTGATCCTATGTTTACCCTGCCACCAAGCAGGCTGTAGGTGGCAACAACAAAGAGATTTTCCTCAAAGATTCAGCTGCCTGTTGTAAAGTTCTATAAATCTATCAAGAGTCATTCTTAAAGGTTTAAGAGTAAATTAAAATGTGGCAGTTAAATTACTTAAAATAAAAGTATATTTACAAAATAACTATTAAATAGTGTCTCACCGGATGCAGCCTGGCTACTTTCTAGTCTTACTAACCCCTATCCTGCATTGGCTAATTTTCATACTCCAGTTGGGCTCCGTAGAATAAGTTATGTATTTCGTCAATTCTTTTCACACTTTACATCTCTGAAATCAAGATGCATTATACAATCAATGACCGGTCACAACCTTAATTGGCAGTGTTTTTCTTTCTTAGTGGCATATATACTAGTGCATCTAATCGATGGCACCTTAAATTTAATGAAATGTGGTAGAAAGTTTCTACCATTACATCATTCATGTGTCATAGAACAAATACTTGATCTATTATATGTCAGACATGGTGAAGAGTAATACTTTGATGTTATCTTTTTGTACCGTACACTTTCCTGGAAACTGACACCAAGATAGAAAGTATAATATTAAAAAAAAAAATCTGAGTTTTAAATCAGTGGAAAATAATTTGATATCGAAATAAAAATGTTAAAATCCTACTAAAAATCTGCAAAAAAATACCTAGCAATAATAAAAAGCATTTGTTTCTATCAAAGTCCAAAATATTCAAAACCATAGCTCAAAATAATTGCATCCTAATATTTCAAAAAGTTCCTTGCTAGTTTATCTAAAGAGAATATTTTATTACTAAACAAATTTTGTTTATTACTCAAAACAAATACTAGTTCTCTAATAACTTTACATTTTAACTCTGTAAAATATTTACTTTATAAGTAAAGTGACTTATATGAATACAGTCTAATTCATCCAAAGTAAGTTAACATTTCCTCAAACGTCACTTACTGGCATGCGTTCCGTCACACCTCCAATCTTAAAGTTCATTGTAGATCTCACAGTCTGGGCGCCATAATACTTATCATTTGGGACCTTGAGTTCACCAAAGGTATCATATTCTATCCGGAAGGAATTCTGGCTTGCCTGAAAACAAGGACAAGGCAGTGTTACAGCTTGAAAAGAAACCAAGTCTTAGCATCTTACCAGTTGTAAGGGGAAAGAAACCTTTGTTAGTAGCACACAGACAAAAAAATCCATTTTGATTCTCGTTCTACTCTCTGCCTTTACTTTTCCCTTTGAGAAACTTTTGTTACAGATACAAAAGAATTCATATACCATGCAGATAATAGATTGTACATTTAAACAAACCTTCGCTATGATCTACAAACACTATGCATAAGAGATAGCATAGTACAATACAAACAGCAAAGGCTTTACAGTCAGATAACCCACCACTTAGTAGCTCTATCACCTTTAGCAAATCATTTTTTCTCATCTATAAATTAAAATAAATATATAGATAAGGGGAGACAGGCTAGGTTAATTCTTAACCTTTTGGGAGTGATGGAACCCTACAAGAATCTGAAAAAAGCTATAGATCCTCTTCCTAGAAAAAGGAACATAAACACATTTATGCATAAACTTACATATAATTTAGGGAGTTCACATCTCGAAGGCAAACTATGACCCAGAGCAAGAACTCATGAACTCAAACTCCCTTTTAGGAAGAAGCTAGGATTTGACCAAGGATCAACTTATATTAATAAACATTAGTAACTGTTCGATAAATACTTAAAATGTTGTAAAAAATAATTTATTGTAAAACACTAGAAACTTGAAATTTATACATGATACTTTAATAGGAGACATCAGAGAAATATTCATTACTTTAATAGAAGACATCAGAGAAATATACATTACTTTAATATGTTCATCTTACAATAGTTATGAAATAAACATGATCAGGTGATTCAAAATTTTAAAATCTCTAGCCAAGTAATTTTGTTTTAGTAAATAAATAGTCCACTAACAAGAAAAAATTAATTTATAGTTATCCCCTGGGAGTAGTGTTATAACATACTTTACGATGCAAGAAAAGAAAATAGTCATTGTATCGAGGTAGAAATACAGAAGTCTAACCAATGAAGTACATTTTCTTTCAATGCCTAAAGGCAGGTAGAGAATTGGCCTAAGCCAACAAGCAGCAACAGCTAACAACAAAAATAATCATACGCTGGCAGTCACCACGCTATGTGGCCAACTGCTCTTCATGTATTGCCTTATGTGACTTTCACAACCAACCTAGGAGACTTTACTATTACTTTCTTCACCTTAGAAGAGACACCAGACTTGGAAAGATTAAATAGCTCAGCAAATCATCAGATAACAAGAGAGAAGGCCTAGACTCAGACCCTGGTGTGTCGGACTTCAAAAGCTGTTGGGATCGATTTTTCTTTCTTTCTTTCTTTTTTTTTTAGAGACTGAGTCTCACTATGTCACCCTTGGTAGAGTGCCGTGGCATCACAGCTCACAGCAACCTCAATCTCCTGGGCCATAAGCGATTCTCTTGCCTCACCCTCCAAGTAGCTGGGACTACATGGGCCCGCCACAATATCCACCTATTTTTTTGTTGCCGTCGTCATTGTTGATTTTAGCTGGCCCAGGCTGGGTTTGAACCCGCCAGCCTTGGTGTATGTGGCCAACGCCCTACCCACTGAGCTATGGGTGCCGCCCAGGATTCACTTTTCTATCACCAAGAAACTGTGGGGGTAACTCCAGGTCAGCTTATAACAAGTCCTTGAGTTATACCCCTATTTTGTAAAATAAAAGGGCTGAACATGTACAGTTTTTTCTCTAGTAGAGCTTGGTTATGCTGATACTATTATATAACAACTTTCTTCCTACCTGTAAACCAAAAACAGCAGTAAGGTTTTATATCTCAAATGCTTTGAAGTCTTTGCTTTGGATATCCTAAGTAAATATCCTGATATGTTAAATTGTACTTTGAATCAATAACATAAGGAATGACATCAGTGGCACCAAGGACATTATGCTCTTCTTTCTTTTCATCGCCTTCACAGGTCAGCAACAATATGGTAGCTCCAAAAAAGGGAGAATGGTTTTCATCAGTGGTTTGTGAAATCAAGTTTGATTTCTTAAATTGCATTTCTTAAATCATCACGGTCCAAAATTATTACATTGTCATCATAAAACAACAATAATCTTGTCCCCTAAATAACAGGTTGCTATGGTAATAATCAAATCCATTCAAAGTTACTTTGTAAGATCTAATGAACAAATTTTAACTATGTTCTTCAGCTTAAACCTTAAAAAAAAATTAATTCTAAACAGGAAATAATAGTCTCAATCAAATCCTAGTATTTTTTGACAGTGATCAATCATTAAGAAAATGGAGATGTCAATTGTGGCTGAAATCACAATCTCAGAAAAACTTCAAAAATCTACTTCCTGTCTTCATAATAACAAAAACAAAATCCCAAATATGTAACAACAAACACTGTGGGCATCAGCTTAGTTGGCTAATAAACTATTTCAAAAAGCAAAAAATGTTTTTGTCTCTTACTTAACCCCAGGAAATATAGGGGTTGCACAAATCTGTAGGACAGACACTGAAGCAATGCTGAAAACTATATCAGTAAGGCACGCGAGATACACCTACGGCAAATAAAGGATGGAATCCCGTGCATAGCAGGAAGGTAAGAGTATGTCCCTTAAAATTGGTGCAAAAAAGACCCATATAGATATACAGACTGCTTCCTGCACATGGTAATTGTATTTCAACTATCCAAAGCAAGATATTATTTTAAAAGATAGGAGACCCAGAAGGGAACAGCAGGGTGTATGGAATATTCTACTTAAGAAAACACTTTGGGGCTGGGTACCATGGCTCATGCCTGTAATCCTAGCCCTCTGGAAGGAGTGGGTGGACTGTCAGAGCTCACAAGTTTGAGACCAGCCTGAGCAAGAGCAACACCTGGTTTCTAAAAATAGCTAGACAATGGGGGTGGGGGGTACCTGTAGTCCTAGCTACTTGGGAGGCTAAGGCAAGACAATTGCTTAAGCCCAGGAGTTTGAGGTTGCTGTGACACCACAGCTATCAAGGGAGACAAAATAAGACTCAAAAAAAAAAAAAAAGAAAAGAAAAGAAAACACTTTGTTCAAACTAAGAAAATTAGAAAGTTGTACTCTATCACAAAGTTACACAAGAACCAGGAATGGGAGAAAAACTGTCAGAGGCGGCTATACTTGTGGTTGGCATCTGTTAGATAAACACATACATATAGACAAAGGAACAAGGGACTAAGTCAGGAAATTGTCAGATTTCTTCAAATGTTCTTTACAATGACCCATGGAACAAAAAAAACTTATTAATATCATATTCAGTATATATGTAAACACGTGCATATGCTCAGAAACACCTGAAATAAAAATTTCATGAAGTATGTCTTACAGTCATATTTTCTGTTATTCTATTCTGTTTTTTAAAAACACTGCTGATCACTACCCACAACATTGATTTCACCACCCACTAATGAGTCCACCTCCATATCGGGTTTGAAAAATACTTAAGTGATTTTCAAAATCTTCCATCATCATAAACATTACCTCCTGCCAGTAGCTTGGCTAAAAAGAAAAGGGTGCTCACCTAAATTAATGAGAAAATTATCAGTGCTTTTGATGAAAAATGAAGTGATGAATGGTATCTCTTAAGTAAGTTTCATATAATACAGTCCATTATTGGAAAAAGCTATTTTGGAGATCAAGTCTTCAAATCCTATTATTCAATTGGCAGAATTTCAGGGAGAAGATAGTTGTCACTTTCTAGGATTAATACCACGGTTTTCAGAGTTTAACTAGGTATGCATCAGGCAGGCAAGAAAAATGTGATTTTCTAATGGTTTCTGGCATTTATAATTACTTCTCCTCCTGGGGAATAATGGATGAATAATTAGTCCATGTTCACCTCTGTATGAAAGCTATTAAGTTCTAGACACATTAGTACTATGAACAGTCACTGGCCCCAGGAACCTCAGGAACTGAGGTGGTCCCAAAATTTGTATGCCAGTCTAACCAGAGGTTTAGCCCCAAAATATAAGCTTCCCAAAAGATGTCCACCATTAAACTAAATCATAGTATTTCCTAAAGAAAAAATAAAACGCTTTTCAGATTTTCAGTCTAAAGTAGTTTAGACGAGTATTTCAGTATTCAAGAAAATCATTAGCAGGGGCGCCTGTGGCTCAAAGGGGTAGGGTGCGGCCCCATATGCCGGAGGTGGCGGGTTCAAACCCAGCCCCGGCCAGACTCTGCAAAAAAAAAGAAGAAAATCATTACCATTTTTTATGCAAAAAGACTATCACAAGAGATTAAAAATTCAACATTTGATTGCATTGGGCTTTGAGTTTTCAGTTTCCTTTTTTTCCTTCTTTTTTGAGACAGAGTCTCACTCTGTCACCCTGGATAGACTGTCATGGCATCATAACTCACAGCAACCTCAAACTCCTGGGTTAGTGTGATCCTCTTGCCTCAGCCTCTCCAGTAGCTGGGAGTACAGGTGCCAGCCACAATGCCCAGCTAGTTTTTCTATTTTCAGTAAAGGGGTCTTTTGCACAGGCTGGTCTCTCAACTCCTGAGCTCAAGCAATCCATATGCTTTGGCCTCCCAGAGTGCTAGGATTACAGGCGTTGGGACACCGCACCCAGCCAGGTCCGTTTCTTTTTGAAAAAGCCTGTCCTAAAGTAGAAGGTAACTATCAAGTCTCAAAATAGGCAAATACATAATAATAGTTTATTGATATTACATAGCAATTTAGAACAAAATATTACCTATTTATAGACTAAAATTACAAGGTCGCGTTGCAGTTATTCATGTGTGATTTATTCTCTTATTTAACTGCTTTGCTTATTTAATCTCTCCCAGTATCTAAATTCTATGCTCATCTGGACTGTTACTTTTACAGGGTTCAATACATAGAAGGCATTCAGTCAATACGCTTTTTAGCAAATGGACTTTTATGTATTCTTTCCAATGAAAGGTAACTTAGTGCATCTAGTGTTTTGTAAATGTTTCTCAACACTAGCAACAGGAAGAACTTATAATACAATCAACAGGGATTCTGGAGGTGAGAGAAGGTTAGGGAACAAAATATGCTTTAAACTATGAAAAAAGAATATCTACCCTCATCTTATTTTAGCTATGAATAATATTACAACCCTGAGAGGAAGGCAGTACTATTTTTTTACACTTGCCCCAACAAGATAGATTCAGAAGTTCTGTTCCCCTGCGTAAAACATTAAATATATAAATAAATAATGAAAGGTTAAAGGTTCCAAAATACACTAAAATTATTCAGGTAGGGGGTTCCAGGAATACAAAGCATCCTAAATTTTGTAGTTTCAGGGATGGTGATCCAATCAAATTATTTCAAAATTTACAGTCCAGAAAATGTATTGGTCCTTCGAAATACCTTAGGATGGAGCATTTGTTTAATGACCACTTAATACATGGTGTTTTCACGTGTGCAATCTTGCAACAGTAGCTGTAATTATTTCAATTTTACATGTGGAAACTGAGGCATGAAGACAACTTGCCCAAAACCTCAATTGAGTAGCAGCAAAGCAGGATTTGAAATCCTATCTCTTAGACTGCAAACCTCATGCTAAACCACAGTGAAGAGTGCAGAACTGTAGCTCTTCCTAAATTGCCATTAATTTCTCAACTTTTTCTAACATTACACATATATACTTAATATTTTTTAAAGCCTGCTTACCGAAGGCGTCATTAAAAAAGCTTAGGTAAGCATGTCGTAACTTGAACTTGGATCTTTGAAGTTCCTCAGCTGTCTTTCTGAATAAAAAGTACTGATTCGGGTTTAGTTAGGTCCAATCCAATCTACTCAAACATGCTTCAGAATGCTATGTCCCTGTTTAGGAATTTCAGGGGTTTACAAAAATTGAGGAGGAAACCATATTCAGCCTAACTAAAAAGCAATCTCATGAGAAGTAAAAATCTTTCAGGAGCCTCCTAAGCCACCTGAAAAGCTGAAAACGTCCACTGCACCTTAATGAACCAAGAAGCTACAGTTCTCAGGCCACTAGAAGAACACGTGCCTGTGTCCCGCCTGCGAGGCCCACCTAGGGGGCAGGGCGGGAGCTGCCCCTGTCCATCATTCTCCTTCCACCCCGACCCTGCGCCCAGCCCCACGGCTAAGCGTGTTACCCCAAAACGCCCCGGCTTCCGCCAGCTGTGGGAGCTCCGGGGAGGAGCCAGGAGAGGGCCCGGCAGGACCCTCACAGGCTGCTGCCCCTCCCCAGGCGCTCTACTAGCGCAGAGGACCCATCCCCGGGCTGGAGCGGGCCCAGAGCTGAGCGCGGGGCCCAGTACCCGGCGCTGCAGGGACGCCCGGGCCGGCGGGCAGGAGGGCTGAAGGTCATCGCAGAGAGGCCGGGGGACAGACGGCCTGCGCTCACCATTCGAGCCGCGTTCGGGACCCAGAACTGGGGGACGGCCGCGCCACTCGAGCCGGGAGCTGAGGCTGCGGCTGGAGCTCGCAGAAGGCGACGCGACCGCGCGAGAAGACGGAGTGCTCGGTGCATGGTGCTGTGAAGCCTGGGTAGACTTTCTGAGTGGCCGTGGCCACGCCTCCACGCCGCCTGTCAGAGTATGCCCGCCCACCGGGCCTCGGCTCTTATCCAATCAACAGCCTGAAACCCACGGGGTGAGGTGGGACCAATCGTGAATGGCCAGTAAAGAGTGAGGGGGCGGGTTTACTCCCGAGCCGTAGTAGTGTGGTGGTTAAAACCCTCCGATTCATGGGAAACTAGAAAGAAGGGAACTGTGGGAAAGCGAGTTTAGGCTTTTCTTCCAGCGGGTTTGCTGTGTGTAGCTGTTGTCAGTGGGAAGGATTAGCTGATGAATCAGTTAGGCTTTGGTTGGCTAAATATCCTAGAAAGAAATATTTATTTATTTTTGAATTTGTGGTGTAATCACTCATTGCCTGTTGTATTATGAAATCCTTCCTCATTTCTTCCAGATATCTTCTGTGTACAAAATAGAGTGCTCTTTTCTTTTTCACTTATTTTGAGGTCCCCACAATTTCCTTTCTCTTCTTAGTCTGTACTCCCAGAATTTTCTCTTTTAAATGTACTGTGAAAGATGTCCATAATTATAGGTGACCTCGGAATTTGTGTGATTTGTATACAGGTTCTCCAAGGTTTTTTGCATGGCTAATAGACGCATTTTTAAATCAAGAAAGACATAGCGTTAATAGAAAGGTAACACAGAAACTGATGTAAAATTGCGTCTGAGTCACAATTTTGTCTCTTTTCCTTTCTATTCCTTGGAACCAGATGGCAATTAATAGAGAAAATCACTAGATGCTATCCAGAATCTACAAAGGCAAGCTTACAAAAATATGCGGCTCTGTTATACCTCTTGGAAACATTGATATGTTATTTTATGATTTCTAATTTTGACTCACATTTGAAATATACAAATTTAAGTTAGAGACCATAATAGTTGAACTGCAATCAGAGCACTCTAGAAAACCCAGGCATATTTTTTATAGCTCAGTATCTCCTCTGTCTGTCAATGAATGATTCAGAAATTACTGAAATACTTGATGAAAAAAATGAAACCAAGGATTATTTAGAAGACAGTAGGTCAGAATAAAAGAAAAAAATTCACAATCAAAAATAAAATGAGCCACCTATTTCATGATATGTTTATGCTTTCCACCATTAAAAAGCAAATAACACTTTTAATGTTGAATGTAAAGATAATATTGTTATTGTTCTGTAATATTGTTATTTTTGTTATTGGTTAGACAGAAAACTATAGTAATAGACATTTACTATAAAGTACTATCATTTCCTAAAAATGCTATCATTTTTCTGTATTTGCTTCATATCCTTCAAGAAATAAAACACTTTGTAATGGGCTAGCATTTCTTCCCCATATTCCCAACAGCTATCATTATCCTTTCAGTTCACCTGCGTATTTTTTATTCCACATACTGGTATGCAAACAATGGTTTTTAAACTTTAAAGTTTTAATGTCCTATGACTGAATTCTATATTTTTGAGACATAGCCATGATCTTTTTAACTTAATTGTATTGCCTTGCATGAATAGAAAACACTTTATTTATCCAGTTTCTTAATACATTTTTTATTGGTCCACACTATCCTTTAATTAACATAAGTTTATGATTTCTTCATAGATTCTCTCTCTCTTCATTGGGTAAAGTCCCTCTTTATTCCTATTTTTGCTTGTTATTTTAAACTTTTAAAAATATTGGTATTTCTGTATCTGTTTTGTATTGTTTATTATTTGCCTGATATGTATTTCTTATTTTGTTTTCAGCATATCTCTCATTTCTACCATACAGTTTAACTTTTTAAAATCCATATTAATGGACTTTTAATAAATGAGTTATTTTGATCTCTTTTAACAATCATCTATAATGTTTCTTAGCACTTTACATGTATTCTTTTAACATTTGGAAACACTCTGTAAGATAAATCCTGTTATTATTCCTGTTAATAGACAAGAAAATTGATGCCCAATAGCATTTGAGTATTTGTGTGCTTCCCTCCTATTTATTAGTGAAGCTGATTTTACTATATGCATTAGCCATATGAAGTTCCATTTTAATCTAAATAAATATGTATTAACTTGAAGCAAAATATTAAATATTAAAATATTCCAAAAGTGTTATATAAATGATTGAAATTTGGAAAATATAGGCTTAATTTATTTTTGTTATTTAATAATAAAAATGTATGTAAAGCTTTTAAATTAACGGTTGACACTATACATCTTCATGGCAGGATGCAACTTTTTACATTTTATCTATTTAAAATAATGTTTTTGTTTTGTGTAGAGTTGTTTTGTTTTTTTTTTTTTAACCCTGGACTTAACTGATAATAATATTGACTTGCTTTCTTCTTGTTGATAATTTCATGGTTTGTTAGTGTTTGTTTTCCTTTGTTTACTATTCAAGTTAAGAGTGTGAACAATGTCCTGCCATGAGGGAGTGGGGAACAATACAGTGGTTTTCTCTTACTTCTATTCTAAATCTCAACACCTGATTGCCGAATTGATAGCAAGTTTCCAATGTTAAGAACCAAAATGTTTTCATTATTCTAAATGAAGACTTTTGAAAATTCAAATTTAGAATACCACCCAGCCTTGGAAGTTACCAGGGGATTTCTTAAAGGAAGCGTAATGGAAAGTTTGGAAGACACAACTGTAAATGTTTCCAAGGAAGTAGAGCAAATATTCAAAGAGAAGGAAAATAAGAGAGCTAAGTTCATAAAATTAGAAAAATAGTCCAGTATGGTCAACATCTTACTAATACAGGAGAAACATCAGGAAAAGTAGAAGAACGTTTTAAAAATTAAATTCAAGAAAATATATAGAACTAGCAGATCATCATGTCAACAAGACACGTTAGAATACTGAAGGCAAAGAGGACTTAGAATCCTCCAGAGAGAAAAATACATAAGTCCCACTAAAAGGATTAGGAGTCCTTAGAACTTGACAACAGCAAGATTGGAAGCCAGATAACACGGTGTCTTCAAATTGTTGAAGAAAAATTATTTCTGACTTTTAATTCTATACCCAGCCAAGTTAAGTGTGTGGATAGAATAAAAATATTTTCATGTGCTTAAGATATCAAAAAATTTACTTCCTATCTACCTTTCTTTTAGAAAACTCCTCAAGAAAGTACTCCATCATAACTAAGAAGTAAACCATGAAAGAGGATGTTAGGGGCTTCAGAAAATAGGATCTTTGACACAGGAGATAGATATGGAAGATTCCCTGAATGAGGATGTGACAGCTCTGCACTTAGCACAGAGATCAACCATCTGAGACAGAAGCAAATCGTAGTCTGAAGGAGAAATTTCGTCAAAAAGATAAAAGTTGCTAATGCTTTAAATGTATTGAGAAGAGATTTAGGTGATGGGGCTGGGGGGAGGGGTAAGAGTTTGGAGATTGAATTTATGATCTGTTTTAGACAAGTAACCAAAGGGGAGGGAGGGGGGAATGACAATTATTAAAAAAAAAAAAAAAAGTTGCACTTTGCAGGAAAGGAAAAATAATAATTATCTAATTTGAATGGCCACAGTTATAATAAATCATATTATCATATGAATCTAACAAAAATTATGATGTAACTATACTGAAAAAATGGAGAGATGGAAGAATATGGGGGATTGGGGAGATTAGGAAATAGTGAAAAACATTAATCCTTAGCTTTAGTCGTAAGAAGACATGATCTAATACCTAAAACCACAAACTTACAAACAAAAAACAAGGAAGCAATATTTACAGATGTGGAACTATCTATCTGCAAGTTGGAAATGATGTTGTGTATGATAAATGGCAGAAAAGTCCAGTGGACAATTATTATTTATGTTTGATGTTCAGAAGAACTTTTTATTTGCAGGACTATGTGTATGTTCAAAGACTTTGCAAAACACTAAAATTAGCAACAAAAACAAGTTAACCAACCTCTCTATTTCCCAAGAAAAAGATCAATTCTTCTACTAATGCTGGATTTCATCTCCTCTCAAGCACATTACCCCTTTCCTTTTCCACTCTTTTCCCTGCTTTATTGGCCCCTGTCATAAGTTAATGCATAACTTTTCTGTCTTAGTTCTTAAAGACCATGAAACAAAAGCTGCCCTAACTTTGCATACCACTTCAACTCCCTCCTCATTTCATTTCTAGGACGCACGTGATCAACATCTTCACCTCTCAGTCTTTCCTCCTTCTAGTATTACAGTCTGCCTTCAGCATGAATCACTCCACGGATGTTGCTCTTGTCAGTCACCAATGACCTCCACGTTGCAAATTCAGTGGACAGTTTTCTATGTTTTCAGCACTGACACGATTGACACACTTCCCCCTTGGAAATATATTTCTTGATCTTTGAAATATTGAACTCTCCTTCTCTCCCTCCCCACCCCCAGCTTCACTTTATTTCACTGGTTACACCTTCACACTATTCTTCGGTAGATCTTCACACATAAATAAGCTCAATCTTACATTGTCTTAACTTCTTTCTTTTAAAAAAAAATTTAGGCTAGGTGCTGTGGCTCACACCTGTAGTCCTGGCACTCTGGAAGGCTGAGGCTGGTGGATTGCTTGAGCTCAGGAGTTCAAGGTAGGCCAAAGCAAGAGCAAGACCCTGTCTCTAGTAAAAATAGAAAAACTAGCTGGGTTTTATGGTGGGCATCTATAGTCCCAGCTACTCAGGAAGCTGAGGCAAGAGGATCTCTTGAGCCCAAGAGTTTGAGGTTGCTGTGAGCTAGGATGCCATAGCACTCTACTCAGGGTGACAGAGTGAAACTATGTCTCAAAAAAAAAAAAAAAAAAAAAAAATTAAACCTAAAAATTAATTAAAAAATTTTTTTAAAAATGGGACTTTAGATAAGGAGGGTTAAGTGAATTACACATATTTTTCTTTATTAAATCGTGACTGTATACATTAATGCATTTATGGGGTACAATGTGCTGAATGGATAAACAGTGTGGAGTTCTTACATGGAACTGATTAATGTAACCATCGCCTTGCTTGCTTATTTGTTGTGGTAAGACATTTATGTTCTATTCTTAATAGTCTTGAAATGTAACATTGTATTATGTACCTTAGGTGAGGTCCTACCAAATACCCTCCCTGTAACCGGCCTCCCCACACCCCTCCTTTTCCCTCCTCTTCCCTCTGTCTTTCTGGACTATAGTTATGTTTTATCATTTGTATGAATGTGTAGGTGACTATATGTCAGTTTCATGATGAACAGCACTAACTTTATCACACATTATGGTGTATAAAATCCATGCTTACTTTATTTAAATATTCATTTCCTTTCCCTGTATCCATTTTTCTTTCACACTCCTAGAAAAATATTATAATGTGCTTGTTTTGTGCCTTTTTTTTAATATAAACTCTTGTAAAATACAGTTGTTTTATGAATTTTAAAATTTTATGTAAATGGTAGTGAATTATACATGCTATTATTGTCTTTCTCAATGAATCCTCTCTCCTTAGGCGAGTTCTCCGCTCCCAGTAGTTTTCAGTAACATCTTAATGCTGATATACTGATGATGCTAAGCTTATTTTTCCAGCCTAAGTTTCTCCCAATTCCAGATTCACATATCAAATGCTATCTTCAATTATCTCTATTTGGTTATCTAACTTAATACTCATATCTCAAATTTAATACACCCCAAATGATAACTCTTAATCAACTGACACCCCACCCTGGTCTCTCATGTTCAGTACATGGTACCACCACAGTCATTCAAACTAGAAACCTGAGTCTTCTTTGGTTCCTGAATTTGCCCCATTCCCCAAACACATATGTACACAGGCCAATTTACCAACAAATTTTGGCCATTCTACCTTGAAATTGTATCTTGAGTCTATTCACTTTCTCTTTCTCCCTTTACCAATATCTATTTGTTAAACAAATAAGTAAATAAATAAACCAGGTAGTTTCCTGAAACAGTAAACATAACAAAAGAAATAAACAAGCAGAGGTTTAGAGAAGGATGGAAGGAATACTTCTTTTAGATAAAATGATCAAGCTAGGACTTCATATCTGAGCTGAGACTTGAACAATGACAGCCAGCCGTGCGACCACGGAAGAGCACTCCAGGCAGAGAGATGCAGTGCAAAGACCTGGTACAATGAATAAACAATTATTGAGCAAGCTGAGTTTGTCAAAGTGAGACAATATTTTGTTAACTTTGATAATCTGAGAATGTAGAAAACAACAGAGCAAATATTACATTGATTGATCCTCTAAAATTTAGTCATTTCTTTTCATAAATTTTTATTATTTCCAATAATGCTTTTATTTGTTAAATATGTAAATGTGTGTAGAAAGAAGTGGAACTATTAGGTGCCTAATGTAAAGTGTTAACTAAAGAAATAACAAGGCTCATGAATTTGAAAAGAAGAGATTGATTTTTCACTAAGGGTTACAGCTTGTGAGTGGCCATTACGACAGGCTAGAAAGCATCACCCTAGCCAGGAGCCAGAAACACATGCCTCAAAGTAGGCACAGAGGGAATTTATGCCAAGGGAGATGGCCAAATATGCATACTTAATAAACTATAGAAGGAGTCATGAATATTTATGAAAGGTGAAATATGTGCCTGTGCAATCAATGGTTAGGCCCTTTTATGGGGTTTACGTTCACACATGACGTAAAAAGGGTAAGCAAAAACATGAAAACTCTCTTTGCACCTCTGTGTAATCTGATTAAAACCATTCCACAGTTGGTAGTTTCTTACTAAGAAAGAATGCTAGTCTGGATCACAGATGGGTTCCCATTTATCCCATAGGAAAAAAGCTTGATGGCTGTCAGCAAGGGAGGGGGTGTAGTGAGGTGATGGGACCTCCCATTCTATCTGTGCTAGAAATTCAGATTGAAGGTTTCTTTGGGGCTGCCTTGATGAAGAGGGGATGTAATTCAGTCAGTGTGGGGGAGTTGGGTTTTATTTTAACTCACCAAAGTTTGTTCCTCTTGGAATCATTCTATGGTAAAAGCACCCATGTTAGGGATTAACAAATAACTGAATCTCGATGAAGATGAATTGATTGCTGCTATTGACACAAATTGTTCTGTAAATCCCTAAATTGTCCTACAGTCTCAGGTAGTTCACGGACTAAGAATGGGGGAAATCAGTCTCTCAGTTCTCTCGCTCCAGAACATCATCTGCAGAAGGAAGGGGTGCTGATCTTGAACCTTTCCGAGGCTCCCCTAAGGTGGTGCTTTCTCCTTTGGGGAGAATAGAGAGATAAGTAGCCATGGTCAAAATTGAAACTTATAATTATTAGACATTGCATCAGCTTCTGCTTTTCTCTGACTATACATGGGGACCCTCTGCTATCCCTCAACTTCTAGTGTCATCAGCCTTGTCATTCTATCCAGATCTGTTTGTCCTCCCTAACCTCACACAAAAAGTTAATGACCTCTTTTGTCCTCTTGCAACTACGAGAACATGAAATAGAACTTATTCAGGTGCTGTTATAAAATTTAGCTACTTTATCAATTCAAATTTCATTTGGATTTGGATCCTCCAAAAACAGAGAGAGATGAAATTTGAAACTTCTTTGGAGAGACAACCATATATTACTGACTTTCCCTATTACGGGGATTGGGTAAATTCTTGAGAGGTAATAATACAAAATACGGTTACCTGTTCTAAGAGTGAACTGAGAAGAGCTGGGACTTTCTACCAAAGTTAATAATAATCATTAATTATAAGTCTATTAGCATTTTGTTCACAAGCTGCCTAGAACTTCATGATTCATTATTAATCTCTTCTATCTAAACTCTCTGATATGTAATTTTCTTGCTCATAAATGGAGGGTTATTTGGCTCACTATAACTGGCAACAACAGTTATCACCATCCTCATAGTCAATTTCAATTTCATAAAACATTGTTTTATCTAGATTATTTGTGAGGTAGGTCATAATATGTTATATGTAAGAATTAAAGTGTCAAAATTTGAAAATTATTTTTAAATAAGTAATGCAGCTTTACTCAAATAATAACATACAACTGAATATATGCTTCTTTGAGTCAAAGTGAAAAGATAAGTTTCCAGCAATATATTAAGCAAAGAATTATAAGAAAGCCTAGGGCTATTTTATTTATACTCAAACTGCCACAGAAGTATTTCCATGGGAGTTTGTCTTTTGATGATTAACATTTAAAATAAGTGTTACGGGAAAAGATTTTAAAATCCCCATGCAAAAAGCATGAAGATCACTAGTTTAGTCTCATATGGGTTACACAGATACGAAAAGAACAACTATTTCAGAAACAGACGGACCTCAGTAATACGGTATACCAAGTGAGTGATGGATCATGTGCAATCACATGGCAGAAGCAAAAGTGAATCTTCTTTACAACAATATACTGATATCTTAAGCCTCAAACCACTTACACTTTCTTTGTTTTTTTCAAGTACCATTTGGAGCACTCAAAGTTTAAAATGCTCACATGGAAATTAGATAGCATAGGTACTTACAACGATGTGAATAAATAATCATAAAAACAAACCCACGATAGGAATCATCAGACACAGATCCTAAAACAATCATTTTTATTATGCTAAGTGATAATCACAAGCTTGAGAATTTTGAAAAGGGTACTGGATACTAAAAACTATTTTAGTATACATGAAAAAGAAACAATATTTCCAGAATGAAAAAATTGCAACAAAGTTAAGAACACAATCCACGAGTTTATCAGTTGATTAGAAAAGAGAACTGGGAAATTGGGTAATACATTTAAAAAGCTATCCACAATCAAACACGAAAGGACAAAAGATGAAAACACAGATAAAAGGATAAGAGACATTGAAGATGAAAAATATTTGGCGAAGTAGGGGCTGAGAATATTTGAGAACTGATGAAAGAGACCAATCTCCATTCAAAAAACCCAACAATTCTCTCCTAGGATCCATAAAAAGAAATATTTGCCTAGATACATATTAGAGAACCTACATAAAAGCACTGGCTTAAGTTAAAAGATGATGACTACATAGGCTGCATTTTAAAAACATTCAATAGAATTCTGTTTGCAAACTCCACCTAAGGATATAAGACAGCTGAAATTATACAGTGAAAAGATACAATATGTGAATGCTATCCAAATATAAAAGCTAATATTAATATTAAACTTAAAGGCAAAAATGATTCTTTGAAATAAAATGGGTGGTTCATAATGATAAAAGCTTTATTTCACCAGTAATGAATAGCAGTTTTATTTTTTTCTTAATTTTTCTAACATTTCAGATTATTACAGGGGTACCTATGACTTGGTTACATAATTTGCCCTTGTAAGGTCAAACTCTGAGTTGTGGTTGTGCCCTTCACCCAGGAATTGGGCATTGTACCCATGAGGTGAGAATTCACTCATCCCTTACTCTCCTTCCCTGTAACTTGAACTTCATTGTATTATTCTCACATGTGAGTATTAAGGAGCTGATCTACCACCTCCAATTTAGTGCAGAGTACATGCGATGTTTGTTTTTCTATTCATACGATTCTTCTAAGAATGGTCTCCAGTTCCATGGATAGCAATCTTTTATTTTTTCATTTTATTTTTATTTTTTGTATTTTTACATATACATGTGCTATTTAGGTTTCCATTTTTTAGCCTTCACAAAATTAAAAAGACTTAAAATTTAATAACAATAACAATGTTTAAGATAAGGACTAGAAACAAAAACCTCGTAAAGAACGAACGAACATAAATATATTCTGAAAAGGAATCAGACAATTGCTACATCGAAATATTAAGCAATGATAATAATAATAGTAATGCAAATAAAGTAACATTTATGTTGTCAAGTAAGAGTATGTATATTATAGAATGCTTTAACTCTGAGATTCAGTATGAAGTCATCAGTTAACTTATTATTATTTTGTTTAAGTATCAAAAAATAAACAACTAATATTTATAAATAAAAGTAAGAGATAATTTCAAAAAACAGATTATGCTAAATCTTATAGACAATAGAAAAAGAAGAAATACCTCAAAATCATTCTACTTGATCTGGGTACACCTAATATTAAAATTGGAGAAAATATATTGTATAAAGGGGAAATTACAAACTAATGTCACTTATAAATGAGGATGCAATATTCTAAACAACATATTAACAAGTTGAGTTAAAAATTAATGTTTAAGTAATGTACTTTGGTCAAAATTATATCCAATTTATGTGAGAATTAGTACTATTTTCTTTCTTTTCCATGGATAGCAATTTTAAATGTAGAAAGTTCCAAACAGAGAGAAACTCTGAAGAAATAGACAAATAGCAATCAAAATGTGAGGTTTTTAAAGGTACCTGTTTCAGTAATTGACAAAACAAGCAGACCAGATGTCAGTAAGAAAGCAAAAGTACACGTGATTAATGGATTTTGCGTAATGAATATGCTTAGGAAAATAAAGTGACCCAGAATACACATTTTTTTTTTCCAAACACATATAAAACATTTACACAAAATTACCTTAAAACAAGTTTTACCATCTTCAAATGTTTGAAGATCTATAGAGCATATTACCCCCCACAAGGGTGTTTTGTTAAAACACAGTAACAATAAGATGAGGAAACCCCATGTATTTGAAACTTAAGAATATACATCCATAAACTAAAATCAATTGTTTCCACATACCATCAATAGTAGAAAATGAAATTAAAGATATCATTTACGATAAAACTCTGTGAGAGGTGGAGGTGACAAATGGGGACAGAGATTGACTGTGTTTATGAATTGAAAAATAAGTAGTCTAAATACGTTATTCTTTTCAGATAGCTGCATTTCAAAGAAATCTCAATACTTTTTCTGGTTATGGGTTTAAAAAATGAAATTAACAAACTGATTTTAAAACTTAGATGGAAATGTAAGCACCAAGAACAGTCAAGAAATTTGTAATGAAGGACAGGTGAACTGACTATGCTATCAAGGTGGGTTGTAAAGCTGTAGTAATTTGGCCATGGAATTGGCATTGGTCTAGGCAACTAGATCAGTGGTGACCCTTTAATACAGTTCCTCATGTTGTGGTGACCCCCAACCATAAAACCTTTTTCATTGCTACTTCATAACTGTGATTTTGCTACTGTTATGAATTGTAATGTAAATATCTGATATTAGGCGACCCCTGTGAAAGGGTCGTTTGACCCCCAAAGGGGTCATGACCCACAGGTTGAGAACCGCTGTGGGACTAGATGATGTGAAATAGAATAGAGACTCAAAGCCAAACTCACACATATACGAACACTGGACCAAAGGCAGCTGTGGGAAAAGGGAAGTCTTTTCATTTAGTGTAGTATTCATTTGGGAGAAAAAAAATTTTTTTTGGCTTGTATACCATAACATTCAAAAAAATAACTCCATGTTGATTATATACCTAAAAATGAAAGGCAAATTACAAGTTTTTTAGAAGACAACATGGAAGAATAGCCTCATGTTCTCAAACTTATGAAAAAAATAATGAAACATGACATGAAAAGCTCTAACCAAAAAGGAAAATATTGATGAATTTGAATATGTTTAAATATAGAATATCCTTTCATCAAAAGAAAGCAAAACAACCACCCATAGATTAGAAGATGTTATTCGCAACATAAATAAAAAACAATAAACTCACATACAGTCAGAGTCAAAAAGAAGAGAGACAACCCCCCCCAAAAAAATCTATCTATGTCCATACAGAAGAAGAAAAATAAATTGTAAATAATCAGGTTGAAAGGTACTGATTCCCTCCACTAATAGTCAAAGGACTGCAAATTAAAAGGACAATAAGAGAGAATGTGCACCCATCAAACCGGCAAAAACTAAAAATTCCTACAATATATATGTTGGTGAGGATGTCACAGCAAACTTCCATAGGCTGTGTTGAGTTAAAGTTAGTATCCTACTTTGGAAGGTAGCTTTGGTTTATTTAGGAATGTTAGAAATATGCATAAATAGCATGGAAATCCATGAGATACTCATGCATGTGTGCACTACGTACTACAATGTATATGTAAGAATGTTTGTGACAGCAACATTATTCGTGATATTAAAAAAATTAAAAACACCCAAGTGTCCATCAACAGTAGAATGGATAAATAGTATATGATAATAGAAATGAATGAATTTCATTCATTTGAAACACAACAAGAAACACAGTATTGAGAAAGAGAAACAAGTAGTCCAAAGGAAAAGTATGGTATGAGCCCATTCATAGCAGAGGAAGGCAAAGCTAACCTATTCTAAGAATGTATCAATGGTGGTACAACTATAAATAGAAGCAAAGAAGTAATGAAGTCAGTATGGTGATTACCCTAGGAAGGAGGGTGATTAGCAAAGGACACACAGGCTTCTGGGATTCTGGAGATGTTCCCTCTCTGGACCTAAATGGTAGTTATGCGGGTGCTTGATTTACAGTAAGTTATACTGTACATTTGTATTATAGTCCATAACTTTTAAAAAAGATGCAGTTCTCTATACATGGATATTGATAAATTCTCCAGCTATAGTCTATAAAGTGGAAAAATACAGTGTGAGGAAGAGTGTAGAATTTACTGCCATTTATGTTTTAAAAGACAGGAAGGGAGGGAAGTAGGAAGAGAGGGAAAACAAGAGAGAGGGAAACAGTGAGAGAGGAAGAGAGGGAAAGAGAAAAAAATAAGGGAAATCCACCGTGAGAGTGTAGAAAAGAAGGTAATCCATGCACCAAAGGGTTGCCTCTAGGCAGAAGAACCCGGTGACCACGGGGGGGGGGGGGGGCTCCTGTAGCTCAAAGGGGTAGGGCGCTGGCCCCATATGCCAGAGGTGGTGAGTTCAAACCCAGCCCCAGCCAAAACTGCAAAAACAAGAAAAAAAAGAAATAGGTGACCAAGTGTCAGGGTTAGGAAAAGAATTACTATTCACTCACTGTGTACCCTTTGGTGTCTTTTGACTCTGCTATCCTGGGAATATATAACCTATTCAAAATAAATAAATAAAATACCTTTCATGAAAGCTATAACCCAGTTGTAACCCAAGAATAGGGGAAACGGGAAAGGGAGGGGAGGGAGGTGGGAGGTGGGAGGTGGGCGGAGGGAGGGAGATTGGTGGGATTACACCTGCAGTGCACCTTACAAGGGTACATGTGAAACTTAGTAAATGTAGAATGTAAATGTCTTAACACAATAACTAAGAAAATGCCAGGAAGGCTATGTTAACCAGTGTGATGAAAATGTGTCAAAC